>JAODPA010140235.1:0-15924 GCA_025585075.1 Nepenthes mirabilis | reverse complement strand
AAACAATTATAAATTATTTTAATAAATAATTATAACTTCTTTAATAATTGACAATATCATAACAACATACACATAATACTCTCTAATTTCCGATCTTCTGCACAGGGATGGATACATTCTCAGTTGGTCAGGCGTAGACTATCAGAGCGGCCTTCCGGGGACTGAAAGCGATATTTTTGTATCTCCTCATCTCTGATTTTGGGGCAAAACTTCATGTTTCCTTCTGCTTGCGCTCTTCCATTTAATGATTTTGTCTCTGTCCCTCCCCGAAGTTCTCTGCGAAGCTTCGATGGAAAATCTCACTCTCTTCCTAACTTTAACTGCAACGAGAACCGAGCAAAATTGACCCTCGAGGCTACGCATATGACACGGTTTGAAAGAAAAACGAAGCACCCCCAAATTTATTTGAACTTCAAGATATACGATTAAAGGAGGAGGAATGGCGATACCTTGGGAAGCACATCCGCTCCGGGAGGAAGAACCGTCGTCATGATCGCCTTGAACATTGGCGGATGAAGGGCCACGGGTCGGACCCCGGAGACATTTCCCGCCGGAAGTCGGGAATTTACGCCGGAGATATGAGATGAACAGTAGACTACAACCCGTTATGGTGATTGCTGCTATTATGCGGCTCCCCAAGGAATTCATCATCGTCACTACAATTCACTCAACAGCGAAACGAGAGAGAAAAGCGTTCAAATAATTTTGAAATTGAAGCATGAATCGGGAATGTATTTGCGCAGCATCTCTCTCTCTCTCTCTCTCTCTCTCAGTTTGGTGCTGGAAAAGCGTAGTCATAGTCATGAAGGGCGAGTGACCTTTTCCGTCCAGAGCATATGCCCTTTTGATTCTCAGGAATTTGGAATTGGGCTTGATTAACTATTTACTTATGTGGAGAAAAATATTTCCAATATACTGAATTTTCTATCCTTTTTTTTATTTTTAGTATTATTTTTTCCACTAATTTTATTTTAGATAAGTTTTACGCTTAATCAAACAATAAAGCAGTACACACACGTGAAAGACTTCAAAAATAAGTGATGTTCCATGCAACAATGGCACAGGAATAGACCCGTTCCTATTAGACTCATGGAGGAAGTATCAAATTTTCTTTGATTGACCTCCTTTTGTTCATCTAATCTACCAGCAGTAACAGTTCAAGTGCTGTTCAACAAAATATGACTTATTTGATTGAAATAAGTTTAAAGATAAATTAATTAAAAGAAATTTGTTTTTCGTCAGATATACTGTACAACAAAAGTTTATTACATTACTTGATAGTTAATAACTTGTAATGGTAGTTAGCTCTTTTAATGACATCGTAACATTGAATAGTATTACTATTGGCTCTCACATTGATCCAAACTCGAGCGGACTAGCATTTGAGGCAGGTTAGAACGCCAGATGTACTGTGATTTTATTATGATGCAAGATGGATTAAGGAAATAAATTGATGGTCATATTGATTGCATGTTCATTTGTAGTAGTAATTGATGGTTACATAATTTTACATATGAATAAATTATGCACCCAAAAGTATTCATTATGTAATGGTTGAGTGGCTTTCTAATGTCAAATTAGCATTTAGGCCCCATTCGGACACCCAATGATGATTTTGGCGGGAGTGATTTTGTTTCTCTAATTCTGTCATGTTAATCTTGGAATCCAAATAAGTAATAGTATGGCTTATTAGTAGGTACCAAATGAGGTTTTTAAATGACCCTAACGAGATCTAGCGAAGCATGAGAAAGCATGTAGTGATGATCTGAGGTACCTATGTTGTGTCATTGGTTATGTTGGGTCCAGTATCAGTAAAGCTCAGGGATCATAAGACCTAATCCAGATAGCAGCGGCCCAAACAATCAGCTCAGTACAAAACTCGAAACAACCTACGTGGCAGCCAAATACTTGCAGGCAATAGACATCTCTTGTAGCTCATTAATGCGGCTACAAGCGGCAGACGTAGCGCAGAAGGAGTGAGCAAATGGGGGAAGGTCAACCCTGCCAGCTGCATCTCGCGCCGTTTCCTATAACTGGCCAGTCAATCCTCACACAAGAAGCAGACCAAGCGTAGTCAGCGACGCATGACGGTCTTCTCATTGCCACAAGGCAACAACTGATACCACTAGCTGGTACAAGCAATCAACGGCTGACGAATCCCTACAGAGAGGATTCTTACGCTCAAAGCTCTACACCATGGAGCCTATAATTTTTCTCTCCTTTTACAGGAGAGAAGATCTCGATCCCCAATTCGATTCCCGATCTGATTTCGAGTCTCTAATCTGAGCCTGGGCATTGAGATGAGCACTCTTTGAGTTTCTGCTCTCAAATATATGTCCAGCGCCAACTTTTCACAGCCTCTCTCAGGCTATCAAAGTGAGTCAACCGTTGTGGTGCATCCAGGGAGCTAGGCCTCCCACAAAACACTCATCGAATCTCATATTCTTGCATCCACACACTCAGCATATTTCTGCGCACTTCTAAGCGTGCGTCCCTTTTCATTCATTATGGGAGTTTATTGACTTGAACATCGGAGTGTTTTCGGTGGGAGAAATCTTACCAATATTTGACATCTTGTTTGTAGTTTATATTGTACAGGTTTTGAGTTAATAGTGACAGAGACCGAACCCGCTCGTGATTTTATCCGGACGACGAGGAATCCGAAGGCTTTTTAATCCGTATGACAACCAAAGACTCGGGACGTAACATTGGCACTGTCTGTGAGAACACAACAAAAAATCTAACATTTCCCCTCAACACTCACTCCCTTACACCGAGATGGTCAACACTAAGACACAAGCCAGCGCGCCAATAAGAGACGCCGCTGTTCACGGTAACGGCCCCTTGGTGGGTTGCCATGCCGACGAGCAGCCGCAGCCTGACGTTCACCGACTGGCCACCGAAATGGGCGACATGAGGCTGATACTTCAAGCCCTCTGCATCCGGACGGGCACCCAGTGGATGGGGGCTGCTCCCCTAGCATTTTAGGTGTTATCCTCCAGGCGAGGAAGGCGTTGTACCAGAGCCCCCAGGGGCAGATTAGATCGGCATGACGACGCTAAGGCCCAGGCGACCTCTAGCAGCAGGGCTTAGACAGCAACTGGAAGCCACTCTAGCCGGGACGAGCGGGAGAAGAGCTCGGAGTGGCGCAGCACCTGCAACTCCCGCAGTAAAAGGAGGCAGACAGTCGCAGGCTCGTGCAGTACACATCCGCCCTGTGCGGGAAGTCATCACGACCAGCATGCCCAGCAGAACCCGCGGGGTCACACGGAGCTCCGTGACTTCATCAACGCGTGGAGAAGTGAGTTCGACCCGCCAATTGGGGAAAAAGAGAAGGCGATGTGGAACAACCTGTTCAAGGAGAAACTTGTGTGGTCTTCCGCTAACTTGCAGAGGTCACCCTTTGCCATGGACATTCGGACCCAGCCGCTTCCCCGCAAGTTCAAAATGCCAACACTGGACGGATACGACGAAAGTAAGGATCCAACGGACCACCTCAACTACTTTCGCACTCACCTGTCCCTTCGTGGAGCGAGCGAGGCCGTGATGTGTCAGTGTTTCCCCATCACCCTCAGAGAGGATGCGCTACTTTGGTTCCATGGCCTCCCGCCAAACTCCATCCGTATCTTCGATGAGCTCGTAGATTCCATCTTGAGCTAGTTCACCTCCAGCCAAAGGGAGGAGAAACAACCATGAAAGCTAGTCAGCCTCCGCTAGAGGTCAGATGAAGGCCTGAAGTGATTCTCCAACCGCTTCATCACTAAAGCACATTGGATCCCCTAGCTCTCTGATGAGCTGAAACTCAATGCTTTCATTACCACGTTGGCAGTAGGGGACTTTTTCAAGCACTTGTCACACCAGCGCTCTCAGTCATTTTGGGAAATTGAAGCCATCGCCTGAGTTTATATATTGGCTGAAGAGGCCAATGAGGCAAAGCATCCCGAACGCGGACCATCGCCCAGAAGGACCTAAGTCAGCCGTTGGGAAGAAGAAGAACGGCGACAGCAATCGCTTCTATGAATGCCGCAAGCAGCCGCTGCCTTCGCCGGAATCCAGGAAGGAGTATGGATAAACGTCTCTAACTCTCCTAAACGATACCCGCGTAAACATCTTGATACAGACCTAGGACGAGAAGTTTTTCAAATGGCCAAAGGCGTCGAGGGGCCCAAGCGGTGGAGATCAGACGAAGTATTGCTAGAATCACTACTGCTTGGGACATTTTATAGAGAACTGTTGGACCTTACAACAGGAGATAGAGGACCTAATCCGTCATGGATACCTCAAACGGTTGGTGAAGGGCTCAGGGCAGGCCCCTGCAGCCTCAGAAGGCGAGGCGAGCAAGCCTCCGAGGAACAGTGCGGCTACCGGTGTGATCAGCATGATCTCAATGAGGCCAGCCAAGAGCAACAGGCAGGTGTAGCTCGAGCATGCTTCCAACAGCAATAGAGTGAGAGTAGGGGATAGGAGTGATGTCATTACCTTTAGTAGTGACAATATGACACATGTAACCTTCCCCCATTCTGTTTTTCTTATTGTATCCGCCATCGTTTCAGATGGTACGGTCGGTTACCAGTTGAAACGAGTTTTTATTGATAATGAAAGCTTTCGAAATTTGTTATATTTTGACGCTTTTTTCAAGCTTGGATTGGAACAAAACAAGATGAAAGTAGCCAATGGCTCTCTGTATGGCTTGGATAACGAACTTGTACCTGTGCAGGAAGAAATCCAGCTAGAGATCACATGCGAACTTACTTGCGTACTGCAACTCTTGAGCTAACATTCATTGTCATCAATCTATCATCCGTCTACAATGCCATCATAGGCAGACCATTCCTCACATCCTTCAGGGCTGTTACTTTGATCCCTCATCTGAAGGTAAAATTTTTGACCCCGTGCAGCATGAGAGAGGTGCTTGGTGATCAGTTGATATGACAGACGTGCTACTTGTCCCAAGTTGTCCCAGCGGTGCTTGACTATATGGACAGAGACTTGGATCTCCGAGATGAAGCCATCTGCAGCAAGTGCAGTTAGCTGAAATAACCGAAATGGTCCCTCTAGACCTTGTCGAGCCGAAGAAGTGCGTGCACATCGGCAACTCTCTCACTGTGGCCAGCCGCGATTGGCTCATTAACTTCCTCTGGAAGAACTCAGACGTGTTTGTGTGGCTACCTGCCGACGTGCCCAGGATACCGACAGGAGTAATGATCCACAAGTTGGGACTCGATCCCAATTACAAGCCTGTTAGGCAAAAGCACAGTAACCACTCCATCGAGAAGCTAGTAGCTATAAAAGAGGACATGAGAGTACTAGACGCTAGATTCAAAAGGGAGGTCCAGTATCCGGATTGGCTATCCAACGTCGTACTTGTAAAGAAAAGTAACAGCAAGTGGCAAATGTGCGTGGACTTCACTAACGTGAATAAAGTCTATCCTAAAGATAGCTTTCCGCTCCCTTGGATCAATCAATTGGAGGATTCCACGTCCTTCATGGACACCTACTCATGCTATAACCAGATTAGGATAGACCCGGACGACGAGAAACTCACCTCTTTCATGAAGGACCAGGGAACATATTGCTACAAGGTTATACCTTTCAGCTTTAAGATCATTGGCCCAACCTACCAGTACATTGTGAACAATATGTTCGAAGTCTAGATCGGAAGGAACGTGGAGGTGTACGTTGAAGACATTCTCGTCAAGAGTAGGATAGTCGGCGACCACGTTGATGATCTGGAGGAGACCTTCCAGGTACTCCGAGCTCACAAGATGTAGCTCAACCTAGCCAAATGTGCATTCGGGGTAACTTTCAGAAAGTTTTTAGGCTTTATTGTGTCCCAGCGCGACATAGAAGCAACTTCGGAGAAAATTAGAGCCATCCTTGATATGAGCCCTCCACGGACCGTGAAGGAAGTTCAGAAACTCACGAGACGATTGGTAGCCCTATCGCGGTTTCTAGCTAAGTCCGCGGAGAAGTATCCGCCTTTCTTTAAGGTGCTCAGGGGAACAAAAGTGTTCGGATTCCTGTAGATGGATGAGTGCGAGGAAGCATTCCAATAGCTAAGGGCATACCTCGTCAGTCCACCCCTCCCGAGCTCACCATCCGCAAGCGAGGACCTGTACCTCTACCTGGCCATGTCGAACACGGCACTCAGCTCAGTACTTATCAGAGAGTACAAGGGCAAGCAACGCAGTGTACTGCGAGAGTAGGATATTAATGGGCATGGAGACTTGATACTCGCATGCAGAGAGGATTGCGCTAACCCTCATCTATTAAGCGTGAAAGTTGAGGCTCTACTTTTAAGCGTACCGGATCGTCGTGCTAACGGATCAACCCTTGAAGTCAATCCACCAGAAGCCAGAGACCTCTGAGCGGCTGGTCAAGTGAGTAATAGAGTTGGGTGAGTTTAACATAAAATTCTTACCACAACTGGCCCTTAAGTTCAAGGCTCTGGTGAATTTCATCGTTGAGGGGACGACCCATCTCTAGATGCCCCACATAGCCCAAAGAGCCTGGACGCACCAGACGTCACCATGTGGATCCTAAATGTCGACGGATCATTGACCCAGACAGGTAGCGGAGTTGGAGTCATACTCAGAACTCCAAACATAATAGAGATTAAGTATTCTGTTACGCCAACTTTCCCTACCACCAATAATATGGCAGAGTTTAAAGCCCTTCTTGGGGGACTTTGTCTGGCAAATGAGTGTTCCGCTAAGTCGTTGGTAGTGCATAGTGACTTGAAACTAGTGGTCAATCAGATCCAAGGAGCCTTTGAGGCATCAAATCCTCAATTCGCAAAGTACCTGGCGAAAGCAAAAACCCAGATCTAGGCATGCAAAAGTTTCAAGATCGAACACATTCCCAGAGTCAAAAACTAGAAAGCCGATCAGTTGGCAAGGGATGCAGCTACAGGATCTCCGGAGCAATACGCTAGGAGCCCGTGTGAAATCTTAGCCACACCAAGTGTGGATGGTCAGGACTAGGAAGTGCTGCAGGTCAGTGAGGGTGACAATTGAATGACCCCATACCACAGGTATTTGATGGACAAAACTTTGCCTGTAGACGTCAACGAGGCCAGGCAGATCAAGTAGACAGCAGGCTGGTATACGATTATCGATGGTAGGCTATACCGGTGGGGTATTCCACTCCCTACCTAAAATGCCTAACTACTGAGGAAGTTGAGTATGCAATGAGTGAAGTCTACCTCGGCATATGCGGCTTGCACATTGAAGGGAAAAACCTCACATTTAAGATCATGCGACAGGGATTTTTCTGGCCCACGATGAAACTGGATGCCTTAGAATTCGTGAAGAAGTGCGAAAGTTATCTGGTTCACAGGTCCATAGATCATCTGCCTCACACAAAGCTACATAGCCTTCAGTCCTTGTGGCCGTTCGCGTAATGGGGGCTCGATATTCTTGGACCTATGCCCTTGGCCTCCGAACAAAGGAAGTTCTTATCGTTGGTATTGACTACTTCACCAAGTGGGTAGAAGCAGTTCTTCTGGCACGGATCATCGAGCAGAACGCTATAGAGTTCTTTCACCAGATCATCGTTTGCAATTTCGGGATTCCTGAGGTCACAGTAATTGAAAACAAAACCCCAGTTCACCGATAAATGATTCACCAAGTACTGTACAAGCTTGCACATCGGGCTGGTCCATCATTTGTGGTGTACCCTTAGGCAAACAGGCAAGTCAAAGTTACTAATTGCACATTGCTGCACGGGCTGAAGATTAAACTGGAAAACGCAGGGGGCTCCCGGGTCAACAAGTTTCCTTCTGTGCTCTGGCCATTTCGTACGACCTCGCGGGAATCGATGAGGGAGATACCATTCAATCTCTACTACGAAGTCGAAGCGGTTATCCCGTCGAAGTGGGACTTCCCTGCTTGAGGGTCCAGTGCTTCGATCCAGCCACCAACTCCCAGAGACTCAAGGAGTGCCTAAACCTGCTCCCAGAAGTTTGTGATGCGGCTCGCTTGAGGATAGCGGCCTACTAGCAACGTGTCGCACGGTACTATAACAAGCAGGTAAAAGCACGCTCGCTCGAGATTGGAGACTTAGTCCTCCAGAGTGTAAAGGCAGCGGGAAAGGATGTAAGCAGGAACAAGCTCTCCCCAGGCTCGGAGGGCCCGTTCCTCGTCTCAGCAATCCTTCGGAATGGAGCGTACAAGTTATGCACCTAGGATAGCAAGTTAGTCCCGCAGACCTGCAACACCACCAACCTTTGGAATTATTATCAATAGGCCAACGCCTAACCCAGGTAAGATAAACACGCACACCATAAGGAATACTTGTACTTGTATTGTGTTTCCATTTAATAAAATTGATTATTTTTACTATCTTATGTGTTCATTCATATGGGTGTTTGCATGCATGACATTTCAAAAAGTGAAATGATATAAACTGCCCCTAAGTCGGGAAGATTTTCATCCTTCCGTAAAATAAAGCCTTGGCTCTGTGCCAAGTGTCCCAAAAGCGACCGTTTCCAAATCTCAACTCTGCATCAAAAGGTCCTAAGCAGCCTTTAAAACCTTGCCTCTATGCCAAGCAACGCAAAAGCTGCCATTTTCAAATCTCAACTCCGCGTCAAAAGTCCCTAAGCAGCCCTTAAAGCCTTGGCTCCGTGCCAAGCAGCCCGAAAGCGGCCATTTCCAAATCTCAACTCCGCGTCGAGAGATCCGAAGCTGCTCAAAAACCAAGGTTCCATACTAGGCAACTCGTGCGGTCAAAATATTAGGCCTAAGGGCTTTTGAAGTTCCCAACACGCAGCTACCAAAATCTTATGGGGCAAGAATAGCAGGCGTGCGACAACCTTCTCTTGGAGAAGAGAGCACCCTCAGTCTACGATGGTCATAGACTAGGACCGTGCACATGAGAGCAATGATGCCTTGAGCGAGGCCGAGCACCTAAGACAGGTATAGTGTGCGAAAAGGCCTCAGATCTGGAGTTTGACTGTTGTGGCCTGAAAACCTAGTTGGCCCTTGGTGTGGCTCCACAAGGCTTGTGACGACGTCCACTTTACTGGACCAAACTTCCTATTAAACGTGCAAGATGCAACGACATCCTCTGACAAAAGACGAGTACAGTGCAAGAAGGCACTGGATCGGAGCTTTGGCGACAATAGCTTCATAGCTTAGTCGTTAAAACAAGAGTTACGATTCTAAAAATTACATCATACACTCAGAAACATTGAATGCAAGAAAAATGACAGCCCTCAATTTATTATGCATATACATAGATACAAGGTGTTGTCGAACAGCAGAAAAGGAAAAGGAGCTATATAAAAGTAATGTTGGCCCTACGGATCTGACGGGCCAACTTCGCCTAAGAAGTCCCGCAAGCTGGAGCTGTCAGAGATCCTACTATTCCCTGGACGAAAGATGCCCACGGAGACACCCGGAAGCGTGACAGAGGCAATCCGGCAGCACAAACGGATGCCATCTTAGAACGTGGCATTGAGTACGAGGCGCGCCTCCTCTAGAGTGAACCGCAAGCCGAGGTCTGTTGAAAGGCGAGAGATGTCATCCTCCAAAGTGGAGGCTAATCCCCTCAGCTGTTCAGCCTCCTACCTCAGGCGCGCACTCTCCCGCGTCAGCCACCTATTCTCTTCCCGCAACTGATCGTTTTCCTCCCTGGGCGCAGTGATTTCAACTCTCGTGCGTTGAGCTGTCTCCTGTTTGGACTCTTCCCTGACACGATAAAAGTATCCACGCAGTTGAGCGAACATTGCGTCGAGGGAGTTGGATGCCGCAAGGACCTGCAAGGGATGAATAGAGATCAGAAATTCTCCGAGTTTCAGTCAACAGAGGAACGCGCGATCCAGCATGATCATACATGAGTGAGGGATGCATCCGTGCGATGAGAACCACCTCCTGATGCTAGCAAGCTCGGGTGTTCTATATGTTCGGCTACGATCTCCGTGGAGCTGGGAACATCTAGAGCCACGGGTGACACGGGAATGCTCGGGGGCTCTGGCTCCTTAATCATCCCCACCGCGACAGTTCCTAGAGCTAAGATAGTGCCAGGTAGACTGACAACCCGTCCGGCTTTGACTTCCTCCTTGACAAAAGCACTCTCTTGGGGGCATGCCTCTGAAGGTGCCCTATCAAGCGATTTGGTAAGCTCTGGAGTACCTGCTAGCTCTAGCGCAGGCTCTAAAGCGCCAGCCTCCTCAGAATCTGGCGTGTCGATCTCCACGATCAGTGCGCCCTCAGCGGCCGCCTCCTGCGGCTTTAGATCAACAAAGAGACCCATAAGGGACTCTCCTCTGAAAGGAAGCTCCACCATGGGAATGCCATACTCACCCAACGCCGCGACGGGAATCAGCAAATGCTCGGCCGCTCCCTCTTGCTGCTCAGTATCCGACGCCCACTCTAAAGTGGAGCTCACGGCACGTGGGGATGGCCCTGCAGCCAGCCAACGCAACCTCGTAGTGGAAGTGCCTCCGGTTTCTCTTGGCCTCTTCAGCGGAGCCTCCACCTCTTCGTCTAAAAAAGTCTCCAGCAGCGAGCAACTCTCCCCTGTGTCTTCACTCGATAGCTCCTGGAGTATGATGGGCCCAAGCTTCTTCTTCTCTGGGCCAGCGATGGCCCAGCTAGACTCCACGCCCCACTTGGCAGCGGCTAGGGCACGGGAGGTCAAATAGTAACCTTGAACGGAAAACATATTCATCTTTGAGTGGGTGGCAGCAACTAGCTCTGCTGCTTCATTCACCTCCTCGGTGGCCACGTCTCCACGAAAGAACCTTGGGATCGGACCCCACTCGTGAGAGAGCTCCGAAACTGAGGGCTCTTGTAAGAAGAGAATATGGTTCTTTCAGTTATTCACCGAGTCCGGATTGGTCACCCGAAAGTGGAAGCCAGTACGGGGAGACATCAAAATTGAATCCTCAGACTCCGTGAAGCGGAAGATGACTTTGGCCGCGTTTGCATCGAACACGCAAGAATGAAGACGGGCGAAGATGCACAGAGTAACTAAATAGCGTACGGCATTAGGGTGGAGCCTCGCGACAGAGACGCCCAATGCCTCAACAACTGCATGCATATTGCATGGCACGGGATAGCGGAGCCCTCCCTTCAGATGGTGCTCATAAATGACGATAAAGCCCTCTTGAGGGACATTGGCCCTATCAGTCAAGCCAGGAGCATGGTATTAGACACCATTGGGGATCCTGTAGTCCACCATCAATGCGGTAATGGTGCTCACCGTCAATACAGACCCAGTATTGATTACCTTATGGCGAACTATGCGAGAAACCCGGGAGGAGGAGGGAAAACTCTTCTTCAACATCTCTTTCTCTCAAGGAAATATCAGAAGTTCTCAGTGCAAGAAAGTGCAAAGAATAGAACCCGTCAAGGCGCTGCTTAAATAGGTAGCAAGGTGCCATTATGCGGGAAACTTAATTGGGGTTTTGCTTGATGGCCAGACCATGTGTCCATTCAGCAGAAGCGTCGTGAGTTCCCAAATGGTAGCCAATCATGGCCCCTACCAAATTGCTGATCGCCATCGCCTCAACCGCCTGCCAAAATCCCGACTATGACATCTATATTTAATGCGGGGATTCTGACCGCCAAGACTGGCGGTGGCATGGCTTCCAGGGCATGTATCCACAACGAAAAATAAACCACTCCAGCATAACAAACGACAGTAAATAAACCGCACGGCTAAGTAAAAAGTTTTATTATGTAATTCACTAATAAACTCCTTTTACAGAAAGAGGCAGGCAATGACCACAGATTATAGTTAACTGCCCTCTTCAGGCTCAGAAAGATCCAGGGCCCTATACTCCATCAGATCCGCGTGCGTCAGGGCGCCTGAGTTTTGAGAGTCCAGGATGTCGATGTGGAAATTTGGCTCCTCCAGCGTAAATATCCTCTAATTGAGACAGATACCATCTTGGAACATCCTTTCTAGTGCAGGTGCCCCCTCCTTTGGGCTAAACCTTGACCTCAACTCAGCCTCTAATCGCGCGCATTCCTGTCCAGAGTGTGCTCGAATTTGCTCGAACTCCTCCTGCAAAGCCAAAATGCAGTCTCGAGCCTGCATGTTGGTGTCGACAAGCCTCAATGCCCCTGCTTTTGACTCCATTCATGCCCACTTGTAGTGCACTACGCGAGCTTGAACCTGCTCGACTGTGCCGGCAGTGGCTTGAACGTGGGCCTCCATGTCTTCCACGACCTTGGTGACTTGATGAAGTGTGGGGTCCACTCTCCAAGGCCTATGGTGCCTTGAGGAAGTGGACGCCCCCTCCATCTCAAAGCTTGGTGGTACGCTCAGAAACCTCATCGGTCCTATGATAGAGGCCTTTGAGTTGCAACCTTCTGTTGCCGCTGCGCCGAGTGTAGCCACGTCTTGGATCCCTGAGGCGTGCATACCCCTCACGGATTCCCCAGAGGATGGCTCAGATTCTGATGAAGAAGACTATCTTTCCATTGGTGTCGAGATAAAAGGAGGCAAAGGTGACACACGTTTCACGCTCTCGAAGCCACTAGAGGACGCAAAGGCCTTGGGGGGAACTCAGGCATTTAAATAGCCAGAAATCTCCCAATGAAACGGTGTCACCCTGAAGAAAAAGGTGCATTGGGAGAGAGCCAACAAGCTCCTTCCACGTGGCGGATCCCAGAAGCATCGCACCTTTCCAAAGCAAGCCATTATGATGCGACGCCCTAAGGCCGTGCAATCAATGCGCCAGAATATGATGTGATGTCTGCCAGCAGCGCTTGATCTCCCAGGGTGGCAGACGTTAGCGATCTTTTCCCGCCGTGTCCTCCTGTCGACAATCTGCATGGGGACTCGAGGGACAACGCCGACGGAACAAACCACGGGTAACTAGGAATGCTCAAGCACACGGATTGACACGTGCGGCGGTAAGTGGGTCTTGCATCCCTTGAAAGGTAACGTGGAAACCAACAAAAGGAAGAAGATGCATGCGACAAGACAGAAGAATAAAGGAAACAACAACTGCTTTTATTAATAAAAGTTTCCTTTACAAAGTACAAGGCTTGCGATAACGAAAGTATAAAAAAGAAAAAGATACAACACTGAGCATAAAGCCCGAAATAGCGGCTCCGGATGCTTGAAGCCTTATCGAAGAACGAGATCCAAATCAAATCTCTCTGGCTCTGCCACTAGAACCCCAATTTGCCTAGAATCCGAGCCGTCAGTGCTGGCCAGACCCTGAAGGTTCATCAGATGTCAACCGCAGTGGTAGAACCAGCACCCATAGTAGCTGTCCCAGCGAGGACGCGGCTAGCTCGCGCTCCCCCTGTAGGGACTCCACCTTTCACCTCCTCTCCAGGTGGCACATATGATGAACCAGGCGTGGTCGAGGTCGTCAGTGACGTGCTATCCTAAGGACAAAGAGCCACGTGATAGTTTTGCAAGGACCCTCCCGCATACCGGGAATTATGCCACCCATGAGGAAGGCATATAACAGCGATAGAGTGGCCAAGCCACCCTCATTAATAGGAGGAACCGCCCGCGATCGGGGCGTGAAGACAGTTTTCAGTAGAAGCTTCAGGTCACCAATAAGTCCATGCAATTCCTTTACGAACTCCTACTGGAAGCGGGACAAGCCAAGGTCCCGGCATCACTCCTCCGAGAATTGGCTAAGGCATGGGTCTCACCAGACGGAGACTCCCTTATTTATGGGCAAGCTAGCGTCCTGTCCGTGCCCAGCAGAGCACGCTGCTTGATGGCCGTCATTCACAAAATAGGAAGGTCCTCGATGCAGGCGTAGATTCTTGCATGCGAACCCTTCCCTTCAGAGCACTGAATCTCTACGGTGTCTAAAAAGCCTGCGTGATTGCCTGGGGAAGATGCGGTGGCTAGCTGGACCCTTAAAGGATATACCAGGCCTCGACTATCAGTCGACCTAGGCATGGGGGGCTAGTATTGAGTCTAGTATCGGTAAGGCCCAGGGATCACACGGTCCAATCCAGATAGCAACGGCCCAGACAATCAGTTCAACCCAAAACTTGAAGTAACCTACGTGACAGCTCAATACCTGCAGCCAATAGGCGCCTTCTGCAATCATTAATGCGATTGCAGGCGGCAGATGTAGTGCAGAAGGGGTGAGCCAATGGGGAAAGGTCAACCCTGCCAGCCATGGCTCGCACTGTTCCCTATAACTGACCAGCTAATCCTTATGCGAGAAACAGACAAGCATGGTCAGTAATGTATGATGGTCTCTTCACCGCCACAGGGCGACAATTGACACCACCGGCTACCACCGAAAATCAATGACTGGCGAATCCCTACAAAGAGGATTCTCGCCCCCAGAGTTCCACACCAGGGAGCCTATAAATTTCCTCTCCTTTTACTGGAAAGAAGATCCCAATCCCTGATTTGATTTCCAATCTGATTTCGAATCGCTAATCTGAGCTTAGGCATTGAGATGAGCACTCTTCAAGATCCTACTCTCAGATATGCGTCCAGCGCTAACTTTTCATAACATCTCTTAGGCTACCAAAGTGAGCCACCCATTGTGGTGCATCCATGGAGCCAGGCCTCCTACGAAACCCTCATCGAGTCCCATACTCTTACAACCACACACTCGCACCGCACACTCAGTATATTTTTGCGCACCTCAAAGCGTGCGTCTTTTTCCGTTCATTGAGGAATGTTATTGATTTAAGCGTCGGAGTATTTTCAGTAGGAGAAATCCCGCCGACCTCTGACCTCTCATGTGTAATTTGTGTTGTGCATATTTCAGGTTAACAGCGACGGAGATCGGGCCCACTCGTGATCCTGTCCAAACAATGAGGAATCTGAAAACTCCCTAATCCGTACGACAACTAGGGACCTGAGATGCAACAGGATACTTGTGGTGGTTTCTCTAGACCTTGAAATTGAGTTGAAAGTGTTCTTAGGATAGATGTTAGAGAGAAAAATGAATGATTCGAGAGAAAAAATAAAGAAGCTTGTATGTAAAGAGGGAGATTAAAAATGCAAGTTTATCTTTAGATTCTCTTTTTATGATGAAAAGTATTGAGATAAGGGTCACTTTCGTGTAAACTCATATATGATTAATAGACAGATGCTGGCCAAGATCAGATGGATAGATTCTGGCCGAGAGCAGCTAGGACAAAGTTGGCCAGACTACTGGTTCGAAGGCAACTGAATAGCTTATACTGAAGGCTGCCGGTCTCAGGGATCCAAAAATAAAAAAAAGGGCGTGAATATAATGAGTGAAAAAATAAGTGAGTAGGTGAGCAGGTGTAAAAAATCATCTGTAAAGTCCAAAGTAAGTGACCGACTTGTAGAGTATGTAACCAATTTATAAAGTAGGTGCCACTAGTAATGAGACTCATTTGTACATATGTACATATATATTGATATTGCTACTACACTGTATGAAAATGGAATAATATAAGGAGTCGTGTTTACTCCTGTATTCTGTTTTCTGGGTTTCTGTAACTACAAATTTTATATAGTAAAATTTATAGATTAAGTGTCTCGTAGTTTTTTCCTCTTATTCAGAAGAGAATTTTTACGTAAATCATGTGTGTCTCATTTCTTCATTTTCTTTGTGATTACTGTTCATCATTCTCATCATGGTGTTCTTTTCTCTCGGACTAACTCTAGTCGGCCGACCACCCCTAACACAAAGAACATTTCACAGTTATTCTCTATCTGGCAAAAAAAATATCAATTGCCTATTTATTCAACTTATGAATTTTAATGGTAAGTCTCCCTATGTGTTTATTTCCTCTTGTTTGGTTATACTCTTTAAGTATTTTGTTTTTCTTCATCTAGTTGTTTCTTTCATTTGTATATGCAGTGGCTTTAAGTATTTATTTTCCTTCATGGAAGTGTCTTGAATATGTTGTTTTATTTTTGTATTTTTATTTGTTCTTAGTATGACTTTCATCCTTACCTTATGGTTCCCATGGAGTTCCTCACATAGTTTCAGATTAATTC
>JAODPA010140224.1:0-15926 GCA_025585075.1 Nepenthes mirabilis | reverse complement strand
TATTTTGAGTTTGTTTAAATGTAACGCGTCCGTGTCTAAAGAGATGGAAGATTTTTTTATATATAAATTGTATAGTTCGTAATTAACGCCTCTGGCTAAATAAAAGAAGGGGATTGGGATAAAATTAGTTATATTTGTTCATAAATTTGTAAAAACTTTATAATTATTAATAAATATCTCAAATGCATGTAGTTTTTATTCGACACCAAACGTTTAACCAGTAGAGTGGAAAATGTTGGGGAAGAACACTCAGACTGCATGGTGACCGAGCGATCTTCCCCAACAAGTGGTATCAGAGACTTAGGTTCTTTGTACGGTGATCTTGTTGTCGGCTGCTATGGAGTACGGAAGCAAAATGCCTTACTTGAACGGGACCAACTATGACAGTTGGCAAAGCAAGATATCTGACTTGCTATATGTGATGTCCATGCATAATCCGATTTTTGCCACAGAAAAGCCGGCGGAAAAAACGGACGAGGCATGGACGCTGGAACACAAGCAAGTGTGCGGCCTTATACGACAATTCGTTGATGACAACGTGTACAACCACGTTCGCAAAGAAACGAATGCCAAGACGCTTTGGGAAAAGCTGGAGAAGCTTTTTGCTTCTAAGTCTGGGAACAACAAAATTTATCACTTGATGAGGCTGGTACATATCCGTTACAAGGACGGATCATCTGTTGCGGACCACCTGAATGAATTTCAGGGCTGTGTGGACCGGCTGACAGGAATAGGTATTAAGTTCAAGGATGAGGTGCTCGGACTCTGGCTCCTAACAATCCTCCCGGACTCATGGGAGACCATGAGGGTCACCATCGCCAATACAGCTCCTAACAGCGTGGTGAGTTTAGAGATGATCAAAGAAGTTGTGCTGAACGAGGAGGTGCGGCGGCGTTCTCAAGGAACGACGACCTCTCAGCAATCCGAGGTCCTTGTCACTAAGTCAAGGGGAAGAAGCCGAGGACGTGGCCAAAAGTCTGAAGGCAAAGGGCGAAATAAGTCACGTTCTTGGTATCAGGATATGGAGTGCTATCATTGTGGCAAGAAGGGCCACATTAAGAAATTTTATTTCAAATGGAAACGTGAAAACGCTGGAGGAGATAGGGGCATGAAGAGACGCGGCGAGGAAGAGTCCTCGGTCTCTGTCGTCACAGGAGGTGACCTCCTTCTGGCTTGCAAGTCTGAAGACTCAGTGAGCGTGGCTGAGCAAGCCTCTGATTGGGTGGTGGATTCTGGCGCATCTATCCCCGTCATTCCCAGGAGAGAGTTGTTCTCCACTTATACTCCCTGCGCCCCAGGAGTATTGAAGATGGGCAACTTGGAGACGTCCAAAATTGTTGGACGAGGAGATATCTCCTTGTTGACAAACACTGGTGCCCGGCTGATTTTGAGGGACGTCAGACACGTCCCTGATATTCGCATGAATCTCATTTCAGCGGGACAGCTCGACGGTGAAGGCTACTGCAGCGTCTTTTGTGACGGCAGTTTCAAGTTGAAGAAGGGCTCGATGGTGGTTGCCCGAGGAGTAAAGGCTTCAGGCCTTTACACAATGAACGCCCAGGCCGAGGTAGCAGAGGTGAATGCTACGGGGAGAGTGGAGTCCTCGGACCTGTGGCACAAGAGACTCGGACACATGAGTGAGCATGGCATGAGTCATCTGGCCAAGAAGGGTCTCATCCCGCAAGTGGATGGAGACAGGCCAAGGACTTGCCCTCACTGTTTGGCGGGGAAGCAGCGAAGGGTCTCCTTTTCAGGAGACGCATCTTCCAGGAAGTCCGAGATCTTGGAACTCGTCCACACAGACGTGTGTGGGCCTCTACCGGAGAAGTCATTTGGAGGTGCACAGTACTTTGTGACCTTCATTGATGATTGTTCAAGGAAGCTGTGGGTGTTCCCGTTGAAAACCAAGGACCAGGTTGCGGGAACCTTTGAGCAGTTCCATGCGCTCGTTGAGCGAGAAACCGGGAAGAGGTTGAAGGCCGTGCGGAGCGACAACGGCGGTGAGTTCATTGGAACGTTTGATGCCTATTGCAAGACTCTCGGCATCAAACATCAGAAGACTCCACCCAAGACGCCGCAATTGAATGGCGTGGCCGAGAGGATGAATCGCACCCTGATGGAAAGGGTCAGGTGCATGTTGTCCGAGGCCAGGCTTCCGGGATCCTTTTGGGCCGAGGCCTTGAAGACGGCCGCCCACGTGATCAACCGGTCGCCTTGTAAGCCTCTGGATGGGGAAGTTCCAGAGCGGATTTGGACCGGAAGGGAACCAGCTTACAACCATCTCAGGACTTTTGGCTGTAAAGCCTTTGTTCACGTTCCGAGAGATGAGAGAACCAAGCTTGAGCCAAAGACCATGCAATGTGTCTTTCTGGGCTATGGCGAGGATGAGTTTGGGTTCAGACTGTATGACCCAAAGGAGAAGAAGCTGGTACGGTCCCGAGATGTGGTTTTCGTTGAGGACGAGACCATAGAGGACTGTGGGAAAGAGTTGAAGTCTCTACCCAACACTTCCCGGACGGACAAAAGTGACAGTGATAGTGTCCGTCCTGTACGTCTTGCGTCCGACGCCAGCGGACCAAGAGTTGTTGCCAACCAGGATCAGGCGATTCCAGCGCCTCAGGATCAGGTTGAAGATTTGGAGCCTCAAGTGGATGAGGAGGCCCCTGTGAGACGGTCGTCCAGGCCGAGACGACCGTCCATCCGCCTTCCAGCAAGTGAGTACGTCCTCCTCACTGATGCTGGAGAACCAGAGGATTTTGGCGAGGCTATGAGGAGCTCCCAGAAGGATAAATGGTTTGAGGCCATGGAAGAGGAAATGGCCTCACTTCATGAGAACCATACCTTTGAGCTAGCCAAGCTGCCTAAGGGGAAGAAGGCCCTGAAGAACAAATGAGTCTTCCGGCTAAAGGCGACTGAGGACCCGAGCGCCCCGAGACACAAGGCATGACTTGTGGTCAAAGGATTTGGTCAACGAAAGGGTGTTGACTTTAGTGAAATTTTTTTTCCCGTGGTGAAGATGTCCTCAGTCCGTATAGTGCTCGGACTGGCAGCAGCGTTGGACCTGGAGATTGAGCAACTGAATGTCCGGACAGCTTTTCTCCATGGAGATCTAGAGGAAGAGATCTACATGGAGCAGCCAGATGGTTTTGAAGTCAAAGGAAAGGAGGGACTGGTTTATCGTTTGAAGAAGTGCTTGTATGGGCTGAAACAAGCTCCGAGACAGTGGTATCGGAAGTTTGAGTCTGTTATGGTCGGACAGGGATACCATAAGACTTTTTCGGATCACTGTGTCTTTGTGCAAAAGTTCTCGAAAAACGATTTCGTCATCCTTCTCCTTTATGTGGACGACATGCTGGTTGCCGGACAAAATAGTACTCGGATCAAGGAGCTGAAGAAGCAACTGGGACAGTCTTTCGCCATGAAACACCTCGGACCGACAAAACAGATTCTGGGAATCAGGATTTCTCGCGACCAAGAGGGCAAGAAGCTTTGGCTGTCCCAGGAAGGCTATATTGAAAAGGTGCTTCAGAGATTCAGCATGGAAGGGTCCAAGCCTGTCAGCACTCCTTTGGCCAACCATTTTAAGTTGAGCAGAAAGCAGTGTCCGTCCTCAGACACTGAGAAGGCGCGCATGAGTAAGGTACCTTACTCCTCGGCCGTTGGCAGCCTTATGTACGCGGCCGTGTGTACGCGGCCGGACATTGCTCATGCGGTTGGCCTTGTGAGCAGATTCCTGTCAAACCCAGGTATGGAGCATTGGTCAGCGGTGAAGTGGATCTTCAGATATCTTCGCGGGACCTCCAAGATGGGTTTGGAGTTTGGAAGTGAAAAGCCTCAGCTGATTGCGTACACAGACACAGATATGGCAGGGGACGTTGATTCTCGGAAATCAACGTCCGGATACTTGGTGAAGTTTGCGGGAGGGGCGGTCTCTTGGCAGTCCAAGTTGCAGAAGTGTGTCGCTCTCTCCACTACGGAAGCAGAGTTCATTGCAGTGACCGAGGCCTGTAAAGAGATGCTTTGGATGAAGAGGTTCATCCAATAGTTGGGTCTAAGGCAAGAGACGTACGAGGTCCTTTGTGATAGTCAAAGTGTCATTCACTTGTGTAAAAACTCCTCATTCCATTCTCGGTCAAAACACATTGACGTGCGAAATCATTGGGTGAGAGATGTTTTTGATGATGGGCAGCTATCAATTGGAAAGGTCCACTCGGACGATAATGGGTCAGACATGATGACCAAGGTTTTGCCAAAGGGAAAGCTAGAAGCTTGTTGTGACATTGCCGGTCTAACTAACTTCACTCCCACTCGGTCGTGAGGGAAAGTTTGTTGGGGTCACTCCCGAGTGGCAGTAGTCCGCGGACTCTATTGGAAGAATGGACGAGGACTTTTGTTGAAGCGTCATGTCCGAGAGGACTTTGGGACGAGGACTTCCTTGAAGCGTCATGTCCGAGCAGTTGCTGAGGACGAGGAGTCTAGAATCATAGGCGTTGACTCTATCAACGTAGGCCTGCTGATGGCCGTTTTTGCAGGTGGGTTGGTCACCCACTCTGATTGGATGTTACAGCGACTGCAACTTCCCGACGGCAGGCCTGCCCTCTGACACGCCAAGCATGCGCCTGTCATGGCAGGCCTAGGGCGTAGGTCTGGAGACCTACGCCCAGTAGGGTGGGCGGACACGCCACCTCCTTTGTATATATAGATAGGAGCTTGTTGCCCTTGTGTGAGTGCTAAAGTTGGGACATTTGAGTTCTAAGAGCTTTGAGAGAGCTGTGGGCAAATTTTGTTGTAAAGATAGAGTGAGATACACTTTGAGAGAGGAAGGTTGTACACTTGAGATTATTTTCTTTCGTTAGAATTTGAGTAGCCAACACTTGTAAACAATTCTCTTATAGTACATTTCTTCGTGGTTTTTTCCTTGGTTTAAGAAGAGTTTTCCACATTAAAACTTGTGTGTTCTCTTTTGTTCTCTATCCTTACTTTCCTTTCCGCCCGAGAGCTCTGCTCTGTGTGCTGTACGAAAACTGTATCCGCTCGGTCACCGTGCAGTCCGAGTGTTCTTCCCCAACAGAAAAGGGGCTATTTATCTTCTTCTTGTGCGGCAACAATTAGTGTAGGGTTCAATATGCTCTAATATTCGGAACTCATGATTCAATTCCTATAGATTATGCTCAATGAATTTTGATTTTTGGGATTGTGGTGATAAAAAAAAATTAATTTTAGCTTATTTTACCTTTTGAAAGATACATATGATTATAAATTGAGCAAAATAATAAAAAAAATTATAGTCAATTCTATTTAGCAAAACTTAAAATTTTATCATATGATTAGAAATAAATTTATATTATGGATGGTTTAGAATTTGTAACCAAACTAGATAATGCAGTTTAGAATTTTTATTAAATTAAATCAAATTGTTAGTTGAGATGAATGGTTTAAACAGCTAATGTGTGGATTTATTTGATTTGGGCAGTTGATATGATTTGTAATATTAAATTCACTAGTCTAAAATTATTCGATTAATTTACATATTATTGTTGCATCCTCGGATCCGAATTATTGTATGGATTAGGGATCCAAATACTATCCGAAGTGGGTTCGATCTTCGTATGCTCAAATATGAATCCTATATAACACGAAAATACAATCAAGGGATTGGCGAGACTAACTCCTCGATATATCTTTCGATACTCAAGTCAGTATCTACATTTTGTAAAGAGAATTGGGATATAAATTAGAAATTGAATTAACTTTATAAGGGAGCTTATACTTTTCTGGAAGCGTCTAAGAGAGAAAGAGAAATGTTTCTTGCCAGAGAGTATTTTGGGCTCTTTTTCATTTTTTTTCTCCTCCTCATTTCCTATTAAAAAGAGGGTATTTTTATAGTTGTTATAGGGCAATTGATTTTTTCTGTTAATTGTCCAAGAAACTATCCAAAAAATCTGCCAAGAAAACTGTCTAAGAAACCGTTAAATGGATAAAATTCTATCAATATTATGGTTTCAACTGACGTCCGAGGTCGTTGAGATGAGAAAGGAAAACCGCTCAGTAGTTGTTTTCATCTCGTTTCTTACCGTCGGACGGGGTATTTTATTGAGTCAAATCAGCCTCTTGATCCTCCTTGATATATGGGCTTATGGAAGTAGACTTTTTCATTGGGCCATTGGTATCAACACCCATTGCTAGCCCCCATACCAGGAGGTCAGAAACTCAACCTTCTAGTATGAATTCCGAAGACAGGTTCTTGCCAGGACCTGCGCTTTTAGTCTGACTAGTGACATTTTTGTCCGAGGACATGATCTGTGTCCGAGATGTAATAGCAATTGTCCAATGACATGCTTTCTTTTCAAAGACAAACTCTCAATTGTCCGAGAACATGGCTCTAGTCCAATGGCTGAGGAAAATTATCAGAGGACATTGTTTCAATCCAGCAGCTTGACTAAAATCTATCAGAGGATATTCTTCGAATATGAGATGTTGGCGTGTGCCGTCAGTTGAGGCATTAAATACGATTAACATCACATTGAAAACGTAATAGCCATCGTGCTTACTTTCGATGCTTGATTTGTCCCATGCCTCGTGAAAAGTCAACACGTGCTCGGGCCATAATGAGACGTGTCTTTTGATTTTTTTTTTATTCAAATGATGTTGTTTCAAACCTTCATCTACTTATTTGAATCCTTTCAGAATCCCTCCTGAACTCCAAACTTCTGACTTCTTTCCTTCTTCTTCCTCAAGCTATTCTCATCTCTCTATAATGATGCTTAGCATGAAAGACATTCCATCTACCCTCTCCTTTGAAGAGGTTGACACTATCCGAGCTCGATATAGGATCCCGAGTTTAACAGCGAATCTTCTTGTTGGTGCTGACGATAGGGCCTACTCTCCTCCTGATGGATTCATTACAGTTTATGAAGTTCATTTCAAAGGTAGCCTTTATTATCCTTTGGTGCTAGAATTCTATCAAATCATGAAGACTCTTAGAGTTCCAGTAGCCAGATTGCAGCCTAATGCGGTGAGGTATTCGGTTTCTCTCCGTATTTTTGCTTGTTTCCACAGCCTGGTTTTGGACATCATGACCGTGAAAGTTATTTTAAGATTTCACCATAGGCAAGACTAGATTGCGATTTCCCCCCATTTTGAGTTCGACATGAGCAGTGGAAATCCAAACTCCACCAAAATGTGGAAGAACAAGTTCTTCCTCACGGCTCCCCCTAAGTGGGCTTTGTCCAATGAACGGGGCGTTGTTGACTCAAATTTTTATTCTGAATCATCCGAGGAAGAAAGACAAGTGGCAACGGTGATGCCTTCTTCTTCCTCCACAGAGCCAGATTACGTTTTGGCTAGTCAGTTTACTAATATTAGAGACAACTCCGATGTTGGTGGTGTTGAGGCTGCTGTGGAAGTGCATAGAGCCAAGCTGCGCTCCACTGCGAGTAGCACCGTTGTTACTTTACCGTAGCTGGAGCACTTGACAGTGTAGTTGGAGCCACCTGCTGAGCTCCCAGTTTTGTGAGCTGCTAAATTGTCTGAGGAGCCAGCTGCCAGTGAGCTCCTAGAGGCGCATGTAGAGCTTCCTATTGTGCAAGCCATTGAGTGGCTCGAGGAGTCTGCTACCGAAGAGCTCCAAAAGGCGCCTGAGGTGCCAAACACTGGAGAGCCCCTAAAGGCAATTGGCATCAATGTTGAGCTGACGGAGGAGCCTACCACCGGAGAGCCTACTAAGGCGGTTGGCCTTACTATGGAGTTATCGGAGGAGTCTGCGACGGAGGCTTCTGTGAAGCCTGTCCAGGAGATTACTGTTTCCAATCCTCCGCCGCCAGGGCCAAGGTCTCAGAGCAGGACAGTGAGGTCGAAGCGCAGAGTCTGACAGATAAACCTTCAAAATCTTCCTTCCATTTTCTTCCTCTGATACTGTTATTTAGCACTTTTGGCTTTTGCAGGAGAAAAAAATAACAAGCGTAATCAGCAAGGAACTGCGCCAAAGGGACATGGTGATCTCAGACCATGACAGAGAGATCACCTAGTTCAAGGAGGAGGTGAAGCTGCTCAAGGTGAAGCACTAAGAGGACACAACTGTTCTTCAATTTGTATTATCAAGTCTGAAAGAGAAAAACGCCAAACTAAAAGAGGAGAATACCAAACTGAGAAAGGAAGCTGATCAAGCGGTGAGGTGCACTAACCAACTCTCGGGACGAATTACATCGCTAGAGAACGAGTTGTCTACTCACATTCATCCCCATGAGGTCCACGATATGCTATGGGCATGAGTGTGGGAATGTGTCAACCTTAGTCGACGCATTATACGAATGGTTGACCATAGCTTTCCAGTTGATGTCCTTAACCCTGCAAACCGTTCTGCCAACCGTCGTGAGAATCTTGCGGGGCTGTCTCGGAGTAGTTAGGGGCCACTGCCACCTCCTCCTGGGGGCTCTACTCCACCATAGACTTTTTGTACATTTTACTTTTTTGTAATTATAAATGCATAGATTTAATCAATAAAATGGTCACTTTGCTAATGTTCTACGCCTTTGCCTTTATTACCGTTATTTAATAACTTGTCTTTGTATTAGCCGATCGACTTGGTGTATTATATGCAAGTTGGTTGTCCATCTCGCTTAAGACATTTGTGATGCTCTCTAATGGATTTATATTCTGGAGAAGATATCAAGGTGAATCCTAACGTCGTGCCAAGCCTGTTCTACACTTGTGCGCGAGTAGAGGCTTGGTGGCATTGTCCAAATGTGAATTTGGGCAGCCAGCTTTTGGATGAAATACTTTGGTCCTATTGACCGTCGTTGACTAATCACACTATCTCCTTGTGAAGGAGGTTGTCATATTTGCAACTTTAGCCCCCTAAGATTTTGACCGCAAATGGGCCACTTGGATGACCAAGATTTAATTCAAATACCAATGGGCAGTTTGAATTATCAGGGTTTAATTCGACCGCTTATGGGCCGCTTGGATTACCAAGATTTAATTCTACTATTCACGGGTCGCTTGGATGATTAGAGTTTAATTTGATCGCTTATGGGCCACCTCGATAACTAGAGTTTAATTACGACCGAGTAAAAATCTGCCCGACTTAGAGGCAATCTAGGTTGTTTGTATAACCCTGCAAATTCACACATATGCACATGAAACAAGAAAAGAAAAGAAAGAACAACATGGTACAAATAAAAAAGCATTTTTATTTCATTAATATCAACATATATATTACAAGCATACACGTACAATATGGATGACCTGCCTGTACCCTTACTGAAAGTAGCGCTTGAGGTGGATCACGTTCCACGTCCATGAGATCAACTTGCCGTTCTAGATTTTGAATTTGTATGCTCTGTTCTGCAAAATGGCCGAGATTAGAAAATGACCTTCCCAATTTGGAAAAAGCTTATTCCAGTTGGTGGTCTTACCCGTAACCTCGATACTTTGCAAAACCAAAGTTCTAACTTTGAATTGTCGTACTTTTATCTTCTTATTGTAATAGTGAGTGACTCCTTATTAGTAGGCTGTTGTCCGCATTCTGACAGCGTTGCGAGCTTCCTCCAACAAGTCTAGGTGTTCTCTAATTTTTTGGGAGTTACCTTGTAAATCGAAAGACTCGACCCTGAGACTTGCAATCCTAATCTCAACCAGAATTACCACTTCAGTCCTATAGCAGAGACTGAATAGCATCTTGCAATTTGGTTCCTTTGGAGTCGTCCAGTAACACCATAGAATGAAGGGTAACTCGTCAATCTATGAACCCCCTGTGTCCTCCAACTCGGTCTTCAAACCGTGGAGTAGCGCGCGGTTTATGACATTCACCTGTCCATTTATTTGCGGGTACGCTACCGAAGTGTGGACCGATCTGATATCTAGACTGGTGCAATATTTGGTAAAATATTTTCCTGAAAGTTGGGTTTTGTTGTAGATCACGATAATCTCGGGAACGCCGAATCTGCTGATTATACTCTGGCGGACGAATTCTAGGGCATAGTGCTCGATGATCTTGACCAGCGGGGTGGCTTTAATACATTTGGTGAAGTAGTCGATACCCGCGATGATGAACTTTTCTTACCCTGTCGTGATGAAAAATGAGCTGAGGATATTGATCCCCTATTACGCAAAAGGCTAAGGAGCTTGAAGAGATCTCAACTCGGCGGGCGGCTAGTGGTGAAGATTGCCGTGGAGTTGGCAATTCTCACACTGCTTTACAAATTCAAGGGAGTCATTCTTCATTGTCGGCCAGAAATATCCCTAGCGCATGATCTTGAATGCTAGGTTTTTGCTGGCGATGTACGATCCGCATATTCCAAGGTAGATTTTGCTTAATGTGTAGTTAGCCTCCTCGGGAGTTAGGCATTAGAGGTACGGAGTCGAGTAACCACGGTGATATAGCCGTCTATCAACCATGGTGTACTAGCCGGCCTTCTTCTAGATTCGCTTGGCTTCGTCTGCGTTATCTGACAGTGCTCTGTCCGCCAGGTATTTTTGATAAGGTGTCATCCAAATTTTTATGTCGGAGATTTGCATCGCTTCCAGTTCCTTAGTGCTGGAAATTCTCAGGACTTCCCGCATGTCCCTTGAATATTGTTCTGAATTTTTGGTCACCACTACTCTAGCAAGTTGGTTGGCCTTCCAGTTTTCAGTTCTGGGGACATGGGCCAGGTTCAGCTGGTCAAATCTCTGGATAGCATCCTTCGCCTTAGCCAAGTATTTAGCTATATGAGGGTTACACGCCTCGAAATTTTTGTTAACCTGGTTTACGACCAGTTCTGAGTTGTTGTAGACAGTCAGTTGTCTAGCTGAGTACTCTTTGGCTAGTCTTAACTCGGCTAATAGGGTTTCGTACTCGACAATATTATTAGTGGCCGAAAAATCGAGTTTAGAGGAGTACTTCACCTCAAACCCATCTGGGATCCTTAGGACCACTCCAATATCGTTGTCTGAGTCTGTAGACGATTCATCTACATTGAAAACCCATTCTGACTGTTCCCCATGTTGTTTTGCGTCCTCAGTGGGCTATTTATCAGAAATTGGCGTTGTGATCTCGACAATGAAGTCGGCCAGAGCCTGTCCTTTGTTGGTTAGTCTAGGCCGAAATTCAATATCAAACTCTTTCAACTCGATAGCTCACTTAACCAGCCGTCCGGAAATGTCGTGTTTCTAGAGAATGTCCTTTAGTGGCTAGTCGGTCAGAATGACTACGCGATGAGCCTGAAAGTAGGGTCTCAACTTTCGGGCGAAGAAGACAAGCGCCAAAGGTAACTCCTCTGTGTATAGGTAACGCGTCTCTACACCGATCAACGTCTTACTCACATAATAGACCGGCGGCTGAGAGCCAAAATCCCGGCGTATGAGGACAGAGTTAAGAGCCACCTTTGACACTACCAGGTAGAGGTGCAACTTTTCTTCGTCCTTGGGTGATGTTAGTAACGGTGGACTAACCAAATATTACTTCAATTCATCGAAGGCTGCCTGGTATTCTACAGTTCACTGAAATTCGTTCACTTTTGTCCCCCTTAAAGCCTCAAAGAAAGGCTGGTACTCGTCCCCCGACTTTGTCAAAAAGTGAGACAAGGCTACAAGTCGTACGGTTAGCCTCTGGACATCTTTGACACTCCGTGGTGGAGTCATGTCTGTGAGGACCTTGATCTTTTTCGGGTTTACTTTGACTCATCGTTGAGAGACGATGAAACCCAAAAACTTTCTCAAGAATACTCCAAAGACACACTTCGAAGGGTTCAACTTCATTTGGTGCATGCAGAATACCTCGAATGACTTAGCTAGATCGTGAATATGGTCACTGGTGGTCTTGCTCTTGACGAGCATATTGTCGACGTACACCTCCATATTTTGGCTGATCTGCTTCTCGAATATATTGTTCATGAGTATCTAATAAGTGGCACATGCGTTCTTTAGACCGAAAGGCATGACATTATAATAGTAGGTGCCTTAATCCGTCATGAACGAGATGTACTCTTCATCCTCTGGGCTCATCTGGATCTAGTTATAGTTGGAGTATATATCCATGAAGCTTAATAGCTCGTGTCCAGATATCGAGTTTACCAACAGATCAATCCGGGGTAAAGGGAAGCTATCTTTTGGGAAGACTTTATTAACATCGATGAAATTGACATACATTCGCCATTTTTCATTGCTTTTCTTTACCATGACAACGTTGGAGAGCCAATTCGGTTATTGGACCTTTCTGATGAAGTCGGCGTCCAACAACTTCTTCATCTCTTCCCAGATGGCGATGAGTTTCTCCACAGAGTGGTTTCTCCGCTTCTACCGGATGGGCTTGCGGTCAGAATTGATGCCCAACTTATGGATGATTACTCCGACCGAAATTTCAGGCATGTCAGTGAGAGTCCACGTAAAGACGTCAACATTCTATCTTAAGAATGTTATCAACTCGTCATGCAGTGTCCCGGTGAGTGAGCCCTCAATCTATACACACCTCTCCGAGTCCTGCAGATTTTGTGGGATTAGATCGATTGCCTCACCAGACTATGCTTGTTACAAGATTGCTTCATCTCGATGGTTAAGCTCTCCTGCTGCCTTTGTGCCACTACTTGGAGCAATCTAGGACATGTAACATGTCCTCTGAATGATTTGATCACCCAATACTTTACCAATACCGCATACTGTTGGAAATTACCTATTGAGATGCGATATTGAAGTGACGACTCTGAAAGCTGTTAGACACGGGCAGCCTAATATAGCATTGTACACGAAAGGTAAATCGACGATCAAGAAGGTAAGTATACGATTCACCGTTCTTCGGTACATGCCCAAGGTGACTTCCAACTAGATCGTTCCTTGGACGGTTATCAACTCATTTTCAAGGCCATAGAGCAGGCCTTCGGTAAGTTTCAATTGACTCTTTTTAAACCAAATTTAAAAAAGGTATCAAGATAAAGCAAATCTTGAAAACTTCTATTATCGATAAAAACTCGTTTCAATTGGTAGTCAACGCTACCGTCTGAAATGAGTATAGATACAATAAGGGAATCTGCATGGGGGAAAATTACATGTGACGTGTCATTATCACTAAAGATAATAACGTTGTCCCTTGTGGCTGCTTCTTCCGCCCAGTCAACTACTCCTTGTGATCTGTTGGAGTCTTAACAGGTCGAGTTGTGATTATATTGACCACTCCAATCGTGATCCGATTTCGTGATTAGGAAGGCTCTGGTCCTTCCTCGCCTAAGGTGTCAGAACTCTGTCCAGGGTTCCTGACGAACCTGGTGAGGTGGTCCCTCCGGATGAGCTCCTTGATCCCCCGCTGAAGAGTCTTGTAGTCCTCTGTGGAGTGTTCAGAAGATCGATAAAAATTATAGTACCTATTGAATTTCTTCCCTCCGCTTCCTTAAGTAAGTGGTTTGGACCACTTAAAAAACTTCTTCCCACGGATCTGTATGAGGACATTAGAGCGCGTGTCAGTCAAGGGTGTCAGGTTGATCAACTCGTAATCCCTTCGCTCTAGTACACCAATCCTATGCTGCTTCCTGTGGGAGTAATCGCCTCCGTTGTGCTTCCTCTTTCCCTTGGCCAAGAAAGAGCGAGGCTGTTTGGTCCTTTCGGGATGCTTAGTCTCGTTGGCCTCTTTAGCCATTGGATAAGCCTTGGTGATAGATTTTGCTTCCTGGAAGGTCTGCGGATTCTTGTGTGCCAAATGCCTGAAGAAATCCCCATATGTTAAGGTAGAGATAAAACTGCTCCTTCTGGCCTCCACCACGAAGTGATCTAGGAACTTTCTCGGATTCTCTCCCTACTTTTACTTGATATGGGAGAGATGTCAAAGCTGCTTCTCTTTCCGTCGACTAGAAGCGTATTAGGCTAAGAAGAGATCGGTGAGTTTCCAAAAGTTTCAGATCAAGTTTGATGGGAGCCAGTGAACCCAGATCCAGACGTCTTCCTTCAAGGTCAGCAGAAAGTACCAGCACATTGTCGAGTCTTCTAGGCCTAAAGACTCAGATCGGTGCAAAAGTGATTTAGGTGGTCCATAAGATCAGTGCCCCCATCATAAAAATCCAATGTTGACATCTTAAATTTTGTCGACAAAAGGTGATTTAAGATCTGTGCTGTGAAGGGAGATCTGTCCAGATCTATGGCGTGTTCGCCATCCTCGAACACATGATTCCGGATCTTCTCCACCCTTGAATCTATGCGGACAGCGTTGCCAATTCTTTTGAAGTTGAGGTGGGTTCACAACTCCATCCTTTTTTCGATGCAGCGAGTAGCCGGCTGGCTACTTCCACCAGTGGATCTAACAATCCTAGAGGCTCCCTCCTAAGCGTGATACTTGGTCTCCGCCCGAGAGTATCAAGGATTCGTCCGTTCTGAACTCTCCTCTGGAGTCCTACTGCCCAAACATCCTTCGAGCCTTGGACGGCTCTGGGCATGTGTGGCTTTCGGAGATTGAGTGTTGCCCAGCCTCCTGGTCTTCTTGGATGGCTTTTTATTCTTCTGGCCTCCTCTCCTGGAGGCTGGAGTAGGGACTGCTGCAACCAAAGTCCCCTACTTCATATTTTCTTGCAGGCCTAAAGCATTTGAAGTGTTTATTACCTTGTTGATCAGATTACCAGTAGAGTGATCCTGGTCGGGTTTGGTCACGTTTCTTGCGGGATCGCTAGCTTGTCCTCTGGTATTTACTATTCTGATAGATAAAACTGATTGTAGAATTAAACAGGAAAGTTGTTGTAAAAAGTGGTAGGCTTTTCGTAAGCTTCCAATAGACAGCGCTAATGATGTATCATGGATCCAAGTTTTGAACAGATTCGGATCAGGTCATTCATTTGAGTCAGACTCCGTTCACTGAGTCTGGATCTTACATACCACAATTACGAACAAAAGGTCAAGTGACGGCAGGAAGTCCACCGAAAATATTTCAACACTCAAATTAATAAACAGCCTTCGAAATAAGGTGGATACAATGAGGTGCAATATAAATGCTGAGAGTGTTTGTTTCATGAAAATACTCTCATAGACTGAGAGGATTGGGTTGCTCATGAGGAGCAAAAGTGTGAGAGCTTTTGCAAGAGAAAGCTTTTTGCAGGCAAGTGAAAACGTACATTGAAGTATAAATTCCATAGCCTTTTATAATTATTGCGCTGGGCTGCCTTCCTTATTCAAAAGGGCTTAATACTCACACCCTGTTGGAACCGTTGCCTTTTCTGGCATGCTACCTTTATAGTTGTAGCAGTCGTTGGATTGATAACTTTCTTTTTACGTTCTGTAATCGCTAGGGTTTCCAGCAGATAGGGAAAGAATTTTGACGCCTTCTTTTAGGGTTGCGCATTGATTTTGGGAGCAACAGTTACAATGGAGGTTGCCTTCTGTGGAAAGCGCGAAATTAGGGGAGAAGACCATTGCTGCACGAGGACGGACGCATGGGCTAATTTGGGCTTGGGCCGTGTGAGGCCTAGTTTTCAGCCGATCAACTGGTTATGCTTCCGAACAATGAAAGTACTGACCATCTTGTATGCTTACGGTCAAAGGAAGCATTGACCGTCTTCGGTCTAAGTAGGTCATCCTACTATTGAGCTTTGACTGGTTCATTAACATTTTGTTCAGTCAACGACTGGGGTTGACTGTCCAGACGCAAATAGGCCATTGTGAATTTAGATCATTTCTTCTTTTTGAGCCAACCCATTACTGGCGTACCTATCACAAAGTATAATGAGAGTGAATTTAACACTAAGCAAAATGTATATATACATGAATGAAGCATGTGGAAGGATAATAATGATGATTAAATGCAAAAATGATAAAAAGTTAAGATATTGATAAAAATTCAAAAACCAAATATTGGTGAGAACTTTACAAAGGTTGAATATTAAAGATTAGATTATTCTATTTTCCTATAGCCTTAGGCTATATACTACTATTCATAATCAATAGATAGCAGACTACAAATTATTTTTTATAAATAA
>JAODPA010140213.1:0-15927 GCA_025585075.1 Nepenthes mirabilis | reverse complement strand
CCCCCTCTACTTCAACCCCTCTCCTGCCGCTCTTCCCCCCCTCTGCTCCTTCCGTTGTCGATTCCAGCCCCTCTCTACTGTTTCCAGAGAGTTCTGTGGTAAGTGGTCCAGGTTGTGCGCCTTGCCCCATTGCTACAGTTGATGTTCCTCTCCCGGATGAGTGCGTCCCCTCCAATGTCGCCTCCTCTTTGTCTTCCGGCTTTGAGTTGATCCCGAATCTGCCCCCTTTGTCGGCTCCCCTGAACTCCGCTGTTCAGCCCTCATGAGCTGCCATCGTCAGCAAGAATGATGTGGCTACAGGTACTCGCCTCAAATTTTTTCCTCCCCCAACCCCGTCTGGTTCTATTGTTAAGCTCTTTCACCCTGCTGAGGTTATTCAGCAGGGTGATGCCACTTGGAAAGACTCGCTTGTGGGTTACTTCTACGACTCACTTCTAAACTACTTCGTAGTCAACCACATTTCCAGAAAGATCTGGGCTAAGTTTGGGATTTTTCACGTTGCCGAAATGGATCATGGTTTTTTCCTATTTAGGTTTGGCAGTGAAGCCCTGATGCAAGATTGTCTAAACCATGGGCCTTGGACCTTTGCAGGGCGACCTTTCTTCCTGAAGAAATGGTCCCCAAACCTGGCTCTCTCTAAAGATGACCATAAATCATTCCCCATCTGGATTCATCTGAAGGGGGTGCCGATCCAGTTCTTGACTCCCCTGGGCCTCAGCTGGATAGCCAGCGCCATGGGGAAGCCCCTCCAGATGGATCCTGCCACTGCCAAGGGCGAACGCTTATGGGTAGCCCGTATTTGTGTTGAAATTTCAGCCTCATCTCCGATGCCTGATTGTATTAGGGTGAATCTAGGAGATCAAGGTGATGCTTCCCTGGGTGTGGATGTGGCAGTGGAATACCCCTGGAAACTAGGACAGGGCGAAACTGCCAAAAGTCCTAGAAAAGTGCCCTTGAAGCCCAAATCACCTGGTAGCCGTCGCCCTTCTGTACCTGCTGCCAAGGCCTTGGTGGGTGGAGCTCATAGGCAAAAACCTGGCTCAGCTGTTGGCAATGGGAGGACTGCTGATGCTGTGTCATCTGTAGACTCTTTTGCCGCTTTACAGAACTCTGATGACGCCACTCATCCGGTTTGCCTAGATGAGTCATCGGATGATGTGGCAAATCGCCTTGCTAGGTCTGCTTCTATTTCCAATTCGGCCTTGGAAGGGGATGAGGAAGCTCTCTAGGCCCCAGCTGTTGTTGATGAAGTGCCAACATCTGAATCCCCCCTGGAGTCTAGCTGTCATGGACACGCTGGCAGCAGTGGCACCCATGGTCTACCCTCTTCTGTGTCTCCTATGCCTGGTGTCGAAATGCTGAGAGCAGGACCCTCTAGTCCACCTTCGCCTGATTGCTCCTGTTCTCGGCATCTGATGGACGCTGGGGCCCCTATTGATCCTGCCCCCTTGCTGCCTAGTGAGAGGGCAGGAGTTCTTTTTCGAGTTCTTTTCCAACCCAAATCGATCTTGAAAAAACCCAAGGGGCCTAAAAGAAGACACTCCCCTTCTTCCAAACCCCATGGTTAGTGTAGCTTGTTGGAACGTTAGGAGGCTTAATGTGATTCTTAAAACCCATGTTGTCAAACAATTTATCTTGTCCTCAAGATGTACCATTGTGGGCCTTGTGGAGACATGAGTTAGAGAAAATAATGCAGCCCATATTTCTAATAAGCTGATGCCTTCCTAGAAATGGCAGTGGAATTACTCTGTCACCCCGTCTGGTCACATTTGGATTGGTTGGGATGCTGACATTGTTGATTTGAGCGTTTTGTCTAAAACTAATCAAATCATCCACTGCAAAATTCTTAATAAAATCAATAACCAGTCCTGTTTCATTTCCTTCATTTATGCCTCAAACCTGGAGACTGACAGGAGATCCCTCTGGAATGAGCTGTGCACCATCCACCACCTTATCTCCTATAGGCCCTGGGCTGCCTTGGGGGACTTTAATGCTATAAGAGCTCCCTCTGAGAATCTGGGAGGCTATTGGCATGAAAATAGTGCTCGAGCTCTTGATAATTGCCTCACCGATTGTGAGCTACATGATCTGAGCTATGACGGTGCTTTCTTCACTTGGAATGATGGGAGAATCCACGGATCTCATGTCTACCGTAAGTTGGATAGAGTGGTGGTCAATGGTCCTTGGCTTTCGGAGATCCCCTCCAAAGCCTCCTTCCCCCCGGCTAGGCTTTCGGACCACTCGTCCTCTATTCTCTCCCCCACTGACTGGAGACTCCCTAAAGCTGGCAGATTCAGGTTCAACAACTTCCTCTCGCTTCACCCCCAATTTATTCCCATTGTTCGTCAATGTCGGGGTAACTTCTTCCAGGGTGTTCCCATGTTTCAGATTATCTCTGAGCTTAGACTTATTAATGATAAGCTGAAGGATTTAAATCGAAACTTGGGCAACATTTTTGAAGAGGTCGCCCGTTCGAGGAAGACCCTGGAGGACTTCCAGAGGATTGGCCCCCTCACCGTCCCTCAGCTGGTGGTTAATGAAGAGGAAAAACTAAAAGCTGACTATTGTAGAGCCTTGAGAAATGAGCTTTATTTTCTTCAACAAAAGGCAAAAATTAGATGGATCAAACATGGTGACCAGTGCTCAAAATACTTCTTCAGATCCATTGCCGGGAACCACAACAAAAATAAGATCCTCTCCTTGTCCAAAGAGGATGGCTCTCCTATGAGTACCTTGGAGGAGGTGCAACACCACTTTATCAATCACTTTACTATCCTACTGGGTACTGGCAGATCGGGTGGGCCGTTTTCCAAGGAAAGCATCTGTCCTTTTATCCTCAACACTTTGCCAGATGCCCTTCGTCCGGGTCTCTATAGCCCCGTCTCTGCTGAGGAAGTCTGCCAGGCTCTGTTCTCAATCGATGACAATAAAGCTCCTAGTCCGGATGGCCTTTCTTCCAAGTTTTTCAAAACAGCTTGGAATGAAATTGGTTCGTCCATTACCGAAGCTGTTCAAGATTTTTTCCTTCATGGAAAAATCTTGAAGTAGATCAATGCGACCTTGCTGTGCTTAATTCCTAAGATTAAATCGCCTACAAAGGTCTCCGACTTCCGTCCTATCGCATGTTGCAATGTCTTATATAGGATCATTTCCAAGATCATCGCCAAACGCCTCCAGCCTTCGCTCCCCTTCCTTGTCGGCAAATGCCAAACAGCCTTTGTTGCAGGGAGGAACATTGGAGATAATATCCTTCTCGCTCAGGATTTACTTCATAAGTACCATCTTAATAAAGGGAATCCTCGTTGTGCGCTTAAAGTTTACCTGATGAAGGCCTTTGACTCCATCCATTGGGATTTCATTTTGGCTGTCCTCGAGTTGATGAACTTCCCCCCCAAGATGATCCAATGGATCAATCAGTGCATCACCACTACCTCATTCTCCATCAACCTAAATGGAGAGTCTGTGGGTTTCTTTCGTGGTGCCAGGGGTCTAAGACAGGGGGATCCTCTCTCTCCCTATCTCTTCGTGTTAAGGAAGGAAGTCCTGAATGGTATTCTCGAAAGAATGGCAAGGTCTAATCCGGATTTTCAGTTTCACTGGAAATGCGAAGGCTCCCGAATTGTGATGCTTGGATTTGCTGATGACCTCCTCCTGTTTGCCAGAGCTGATCGCAAATCCATCCAGGCTATACATGAGAGTCTCAAAATTTTCAGTAGCTTTTTTTTTTGTAAGTAAAATGAATTAAAATAAATAAAAATTACAAAACGATGTTCTAATTCCAAGTGTTTTGCCAACTTAGAATTAGAACAACGAGCTAGGGCATATCCCGAGCATCACCATGAACAGATCATGAACCAAGAGTAAGAAAGCTGAGAGACAACACCTAGATGAACATCACCTAAAACGACCATATGTATCCCGCCCCAACAACAATTTTTTTTTTTGGTAAGTAAGTGTGTAATTTGGATTAAATGGAGAAAAATTTACAAAAGATTATGTTTAAACTCCAGATTTTTTGACATGGAGTTAGAACATAAAACGTTAGGGCATGCCCCGAGCACCTGGTACATCAGAGAAGTCCTCAAAAAAACCACGAGGAGCTATCAATCAGCAGAACAAAAAAGAAAAGAAAAAAAGAAAAATGGCCCTCAGGCTACCAGAGGAACCAACGTCAGCAGGGCCTGCCCGCCTTTCACAGCGTCCAAAAACATAAAACAGCCCATCCAACATCAGCAACGAAGAGGGCTGCTCATCAGCAGCAACATAGGAACTGTAGGCACATGGCCGAACTGCAGACCCACCAGCATAAACAAGATTCCAGCAGGCAGTTATGCAGGCAAACTAGATCTGAGCATGGCAAGACCAGCAACCGAGCATTGCTTCAGTCAGCAGCTTTCAGATGGAGCAAACCAGTGAAAGAGGGCTTTTCATTTCATCAGCACCAACATCGCAGCACATAATGGAGTTGAGGCAGAATCCATGGGCTTCATCAGCATACACTTACAACAAAACATCCCACACCATAGCAACAAGACACCCAATACCAACTTAGCAAAAGAAACACTTCGGCATCACAACTCCTCATCGCACCCAGCTCCAGCATGAGTATCCATGCAGGCCAGCACTATCACCATCAGCATCAGGAAATACTCTCCCATCCGCAGTTCGATTTGTGGATTGCAGCCCATAACAATGCTCGAGGAGGCAATGCACCGTGAGAGAGCAAACTAAGCAGCAGCATTGAATGCTTCGGTACACCAAAAAACAGCCCCATCTACCAAGAAGCAGATCTGCCAATATCGAAGCCAACAGCAGATTTGGCCCCATACCAGATAGCAGCAACACTACAGCACTGCCATCAAAGAAATCAACCAAACAGCAACGGAATAATGGACATCAGCAGCGATCCAGCAAAACCGGTGACTCTGGGACCAAGGGAAAGGCAACGAATGGGGAATTCAGCCCATAGCATCTTTCCAGGAGGCAACGAAACATAACTCAACAGATCGGGTGGGACTACTTGATCAGCACACAATATATAACCAAGGACTTTCTCAGGTCTCAAGCAGCAGATAGCTTACACATCGTTGTACCAAACCGTCTGCAGGTCTTCATCAGCCATTATCATTGAATTTAAAAGCAACAGGCAGAACGAATCTGACTACAGCCCCAATGTATCATCACGCAGTAACCAAGCCACATCCGAGAGTTGCACCACGAGAGATCAATGAAACAGTACCTCTAAATGCTTCAATGCATCAGAAGCAATTACAATATCTCATACATACAACAACCGAAATCGGGCCAGTAGCAGAATCAGTCGCAAAGCAGATCAGAAGCCATAATGCACCATTGCCATCATATCAAGCACCCAAACAGCACCAAAGTAGTGAATAGCAGCAGCTGGCCAGCAAACCTTTTACAGTATCCCAGCACCATTAAGCACATGCAGCATAATGCCACAGAGTCAACCCATGCTTCAACTATTGGAATCTAAAAGGACAGAGAGGATGAAACAAGACCACGTTCCATAACACATCAACAGTGGCAACCAAAGTCAGCGCAGCCATATAGCCTCTCAACATGATGAACATGCTATGCACCATGGGTAACAACTCGTCCAACTCCAGCAAGAGAGTGCCAGCACGCCAACCCTATTTACACCAACTATCAACCCCCAGTTTTGCTCCTATCAGCCCAACATCCAGCACTAGAATGGCAGCAGGGGAGAACCGAAGTTCATCAGCACTGAGGGGGCACAATCAGCCGACCCCAGCCACCAAAAAACGAGCAACAGCAGTAAAGCAAAGCTGAATTACATCCCAGCAAAGTCTAAGGCAACGGAGCATTAGCAGCAGCATCTAGTGAAGAAAGAGATACACCATTTATTTACATCAAATCCAACTCGAAAACCATGCCAGCAACCTACCACACCAAACTCAACAACCATTGGCAGTGACTACATCATATCAGAATAGTTCGAGGGCATACACATACCCATCTTCATGAGCAGCCCAACAGCACGTTGGCTGGCTTTGGCACCCTGATGTTAACTCAGCCCCAACAACAAAAACACGTCAAATGAAACATTTTCAGCTAGAAAAAAAGAACTAATGGGAGCTCCATAGATCAGCAGCCTAGAGCCATGCAAACTACGCCCACTAACAGGGATAATGTGGCCAGCAGACATCGATTTCAACTGGGACATATCTCTACACCATGTCGGGTTCAGATGTTCTCCAGCATCATCAAGCCCCCAACATTTCTAGCAGCTACACCTAACATAATACCATCTCCACCCACATCAGCGGCAGTATCTATCAACAACATGAAGGTCCTTTCACCCAGGATAGCCCTCAGCAATTAAGCTAAGAATTTGGAGTGTATGCCAGCATCCAGCAGAATAGCATCATCTCAGGTAGCAAATCCACCACCTTCATGTGCAGCAGCATTCCAGCACTAGCAGGGTCCAAAGAACCAGTCTCGTCATAATCAGTCACGGTATAAAAGCAATCTGCCACTTCAGCTAGGCAATTTTCCACTGCACTGCCACAATCAAACCAGGCAATGAACCCAGTTGGCGATAACCAAGACATCAGTTGGAGCAGGCTATCCAAACCGGAAGCAATAGAGAGGAGGAAATTGGAATGCTACATGCCAGCATTCCAGACCAAAATCCAAAACAACATGTGTCTAAGTTTGGCAACAAACCAACATCTCCAAAAATCCAAAATTCTAGGCTCACAGCATCATCACCATACAGCTAGTATGGGATTTGCAGCAACTTCAATGCAAAAGGAGACACCCACCACACTACATGTAAGACATCCCAGCCCACAGCAACAAAAGGCTAGCATCATCAACAGAAGGCAATAGCCACACCCCCTCTCAGGTAGAGAACTATTATTCACAGTAATATCATGACTTCATAATACAAAAATCGTAGCAATGTATGCTTCAGGGACCAAGAACCACCAAAACAACATGTTACCACCCTAACCGCGCAACAAAAATAGCAAAGGGGGCATCAACACGGCCTTCCGAAGACAGCATTTACCAAACCCCAGACAACTCCTGGACAGATGGAAGAGTAATTCAATTCATGCCAGGAGAGCCATGAGAGCTTTTAGAGCCTTTTTTCCGCTTCCTCTTTGATTTGTTATGGCTCAATTTACCATCATACGCACAGTGAGGTTGGTTGGTCACCTCCACCTCACATTGCCCATCTATATTAGATAAGTGGCAATTGTGAAATCCCACCACTAAATCAACCAAATTGCTAAGGTGATCAAGATGAGAAATCGATAACAAGTTCAGTAAAGAACTTATAAAATCAAAAATTATCTGCTTCTCATCTGGGTTTAAGGAGTCAATGTGTGGGTGAGCTAGCACTGATACCCTAAGAACCTCAAACGGAGCACCCTCAGAGTTGAAGAGATTTTCCCCATCTAGTGGAAAGGATGATGCAAACTCATCCCTAATTTGATCAGATAAATTGACCCAACAGTTATCAAAGAAAAGTAGAACTAAGTATCTGTGCTCCAGGGCGAGGGCATTAAGAGGAAGCCAAAAAGCTTTATCATTAATCAATGTCATAATAGCACGTGACAATGGATCAGAACCCACATCACCAACATCTGGATCAACATTGGACTGAGCATGGATATTGCCACGGCAATATTCAATGGAATGCAATGTTTCAACCACGATCGCCTTAGAGTCCACAGCCGAACAGCCAGACAAGGGGACTGAGCACAGAGCATCTTGAATGTCAATCTGAGCCACATCCATCAGACCATCAACCAGAGGATCCTTCAGGCACACTTTGAGAGGAACATCAACCAGGGAGTACTTGCGGATGAGCTGCACGATAGACTCTGGAGTTGATTCATCGACCCCAGAAATTAGGCAATCCTCAGCTGAAAGAACCTCTCCTGGAGACCCTTCAATCAGATCAAAAGGATTGGTAATCTGGTGACAAGGTCTCTGTTTGGAAGCCATATCAGTAGACATAGAAGGCTGAACTGCAAGTGGCCTAGGAAAAGAGACAACATCATGTTCGCCCACACACGGAGCAGCCACAACCAACATAGGGTGATCAGAGGAAACATCATCGCTAGTTAGAGCATCACTGCATGTCTCCTCATAAGAGCCCTCCATGAAAGACCCACCATCATCAGGTAGAGACGGCAAGGCGGTGCCAGAGACAAACCAGGAAACATCAAGCTTCTTAGAAGCAGGATCCTCATAACATTCCCCAACTGAAACATCAGCCAGCAAGCTCCCCATCTGAGATTCCACAACTACCTCATGCAATACTCCATCGGAGACAGCACCCAGAGCAGAAGGGACCACCTCATCAGCAAGAGACGATGAGATAGACCCAGGTCCTCAAGTAGAATTTTTGCCAGAGGCAGTATAAGCACCTTTCTGAGGCGACAATTTCAAAGCCGAAGCCATGGAATGATCCTCCAGGTCACCAGACATCCCAGAGGATGGCGCAGAATACACCATCTTCTTACTGGTACTCTTATGGTGCGCGGGGCAATCAATTCCATGGATCTTTGGCTTCCACTGGTAATCAACTTTAATCTCGACAGGCTTGACCGAATCAGACGCATCAGATTTAATTCTTATTTTTGAAGGTAGAGTATCCATGTTGCTCACTTCAACACAGATCCTTGCGAAATGTAATCTTTTCATTCGGACAGTGCACGAGTTAAGATAGAGAGGTTTACCAACCCCACTGGCTATTCAGCTAAGACCAAAGGGGGTCCAAAACTCGGTCGGAATATTAAACAATGAAATCCAGATTGGAAAGGAATTAGGAATGTCCTTAGACAGCACCATCCCTGGCTCCCAGGGATAAGAGCGAGGTATTCTGCTGCTCTGCTAGTGAGGATACCATTCAGGGTATCCTTGACATTCTCGGCTTTAAGAGAGGTACTCTTCCTGTTAAATATCTTGGTGTCCCACTCCTCACCTCGAAACTGTCTATCTCGGACTATAAACCTCTCCTAGATCGAGTTCACCATAGGATCTCATCTTGGAAGAATCACTGGCTCTCTTTTGCATGGAGGCTGCAATTAATTTCCTCCATCCTCTTGACCATCCACAACTACTGGGCTTCCATGTTCATCCTCCCAAAATCCATATTGAACAGCATTGGTAGGACAATCCGCACCTTTCTGTGGCACGGTTCCATAGCTGGTAGATATTCTACTAAAGTTGCCTGGAAAGACATGTGCTCCCCAAAAGGGGAAGGAGGCTTGGGCTTTAAGAATCTGATTGCATCTAATAAAGCTCCTTTGAGTCATCATCTGTGAAGGATCATCTCTAAAGACCCGGACTCCATTTGGGTTTCATGGTGTTACGCACATCGTATCAAAGACCGATGCATTTGGACTCTCAAAGTCCAAGACTCAGCCCCTTGGAGCTGGAAAAAACTGTTGAAACTCCGGCCTGCCCTATGCCCCCTGATTCGGTACCACGTAGGCAATGGAGACGACACTTTCCTTTGGCTTGACCATTGGCATCCGCTAGGTCCTCGTTGTGCCCGGTTCAATGAGAGGATCAGATGCATTACCGGGTTGCCTCTCGATGTAAAAGTCAAGGATATCATTTTGAATGGGATCTGGAGGTGGCCCAACCCGTATGATATGGAGGTTACTCGCATTGTAGATAGTATGCCCCTCTACCCCCTGATCCTTCTCGCCGTGTGTGGCCCTCTGGACTGCCGATCGCTCAGGGGCATTCTCTTCTAAATCCGCGTATGGGATTTTCCAAGAGCCTAAAGCTGCGGTGGTGTGGGCTAGCCTTGTCTGGGGTCATATGTTCATTCCGGTTCATGCCTTCATCCTCTGGTTGGCTATCCAACTCAGACTGAACACCCTGGATCGAGTTGGTAATTTCCTCCACATCCCAGCATCTTGTGTCCTTTGCACCAATGGTAGGGAAAGTCATAACCACCTCTTCTTTGATTCCCCGTTCTCCTCGGCCATCTGGTAGCTCATGCGCCTTAAAGCTGGACTTATCTGGCCTCACCCTGACTGGGCCTCCAATGTCGTGTGGGCTGCCAACCGTTGGAAGGGTAATAGCCTCAAAGCTTGCTCCTTCCGCCTTACCCTTGCGACCTCAGTCTATTTTATCTGGAGGGAGAGAAACCAACGTATTTTTAAGGAAACCGCGTGTAACGAATTACAATTGGCTAACCAGATTTCTACTGCAGTTCGGGGAAAGTTAGAGACTTCTCAGGCTGCTATAGTGCATAGAGATAGATTAGTTTTGATCAGATGGAGCATTCCCCTTACCGCTCTGAGATCGGACGCTGATCACTAATAGTTACTGCTGGGTAGATCTGGAGCATGGGGTTTCTCCTCGCTGCTTTTGGCTATTTCTCATATCCTTGCTTCTGGACCGGGTTGGTTGGCGTTTCTCTCCCCTGTCCTTGGCGGGTTAGATTATCCCCCCCAAAAAAAAGGGGGGGAGTCTGGTTCTCGATATCAGGATGGTGAGCTATCCTACTTAACTGAGTTGTCTGCCACTGAGTTGGCAGTGCTTCCATGGATGATTGTTAGCTCTCGCCATTGACTGACTTTGCTGTTCCAGTTCTCTTAGAGAATTGGCTTCAGCATGCTGATGTGGCAATCTTGGCCGTTTTGGGTTCTGCTGAAGTGGATTATAGCTTCGTCGGATAGGTTCCAGCAAGCTGACGGGGCGAGTTTGGCCGTCTTTGGGATCTATTGATGTGGACTGCTGTTGGGCCGGGTTGCGCTTGCTTCTTGCTGAAAAAAAACCCTTGGTCGTTTCTGGATTGACTTTTATTGCCGGGGGCGCTTTACTTTGCTGTCGGGGCTCGAAACTTGCTGATGTGGATGTGAGCCCGTATTGTCCGTCGTCACGGACTGCCAATTCCGGTTCCTCCCAATTGATGGAGGGTCATTTCTGATATATATATATATATACAAAAAAAAAAATTTGGTCTGGGTCTTTTCTGGTTTAGGCTCCATCGTTGGGAACGTTTTGGTCTTTTCTAGATTGGATTCCATCGCGGGGGCTATTTTGAATCGCTGATGTGGCTTGGTCTTTGCTGATGTGGATGATAGACAACACAGCCCCGACGTGGTCTTTCCGGTTCCATCATGTAGATAGAGGTGCAACCTGGCTTGACTTGCCATTTGCCGAGTTGGCCTGGTGGGCCTTAAAAAAAAAACCCTAGTCGTTTCTGGTTTGGTTTTCGTCACTGGGGACGTATTGCTTCGCTGTCGCGGCATGGAATTTGCTGATATGGATGTGTGATAGAATTGCCTGCCAACGTGGATTGTCAATTTTGGTTCCAACCAGATGAAGGACGGTCAATCTGCTTGACTTGCCTTAGCTGAGTTGGCTTGGCTTGGCAAGCTGATAAGGCTCGGGGTGTGCTTTCCTGACGTGGCATTGCTGTCGTGGCGTCCTTCTTGTACTAAATTACCAGCGGTTTAGCTGATTCGGATTGGCTGACGTGGATCATTGTCCTAATGTTGTCATTTTTTGAATGCGTCAATTGCCATTTGCCTATGCCCGATTTGGTTTGCGGTGGATGCCGGCTTGGTTTGCAACTGGACGAATTGACTGACATGGATCTCTTGCCGATTTGGTCTTGAATGCTAAAATGCGTATTTCCAAAGCCAACTGCCTTTGTGGGTTTGGCAAGTGGTTCAGGCTTGACCGCCGTCTTGCTGGAGAATGGTTCGGCTTCGCTGACTTGGCATATCATGTGCCGAGTTGGTTTTATGTTTCAAACGCTGATTTCATTTTTGCAATATTTTTCTTAACGCTTTCCTCATGGTTTGAGGGACTTCTGGTTCCTATGTTTCTTTTTCCAAGTCGGCAAAACACTTAGTAAAGAATATAGCTAATTTGTACATTTATTTAATACATTTAATTACTTACTAAAAAAAATTATTCGAAGCCATCAGATTATTGGTGGTAGCTAAAACTACTCAACCACACATTGCTTCCTTATCACCTGATGGGAAGAAGGTAGTTTGTGGTTTTCTAGCTACTCTACTGAAAACAAAAAGTGAATTTCTAAATTATAACTTTAGCAGTCTGGATGAATTAGTGGCGGGCCTCCATAAAATTGATGACCCTGTCCTAGCAGTGAGCCTTCTTGGATCCCCTGATGCCTTCAAGTGCTCACTACAGCTGTCCGACAGAAGAGTTAATGGTGTTTCCTCTCATTCTCCTTCCAAGCAAGAAGGAACCTGGAAGCAAGCCAAGTCCCAGTGACAGTCAAAATCTGCTTCCATGAAGTCTAAGGGTTCCTCAGGCAAAAGTGTTAGCCTAAAAGCCGACTGAGAGCCGATTTGGCTTGAGGGTAAGGCTGGTTTGTGCATTCCGGCTATTTTACTTTCCCATGCCAGGTTTCAATTGGTGGGCTTGGGGTTTTAACCGGTTTGCTAACCGAGATGCACATGTCTGAGATTCTTGTTTTCTGGGTTGAGAAGTCGAAAAAGAGCCGTTGGAGAGTTGGCGTCCTACTGATTTCTTTGTTTCCTGCTGATGTGGCATTGTGACTAGGGATCAGCCGGTTTGATGTTCAGCTCTGGTGGCATTTCTATCTGTTTCTTGTTGTTTCTTCATTGATTGAGCAGCTAAGTATTGTGAAGCTTTACGCTGATGATGCAGCAGTCTAAAGGTTGTAGCTACCCTTGCTGATATGCTGCTGATACTGAGTAGCGGGAAGTAGCTGCTGGAGGAAGTGAAATGCTCTTTGCTATGTTGTGAAGTATGGTGTGGAGCCATGCTGTTTGATACCTCTTGTTGGAAAGTGCTGAGGTGGTATGATTTGGTCTGCAACTTCACAATGGAAAAGGAGGTTGTATATTGTCCGTGGTGTAATTTGCTTGAGATACCTTTTCTCGGCATTGTATGCCCGTGACGGGTTGTTTTTTGGACCAAGATAGTTGTGCCCGTAGTGCTTCGGTTATTTCGGCTGTACGCTTATTACTTTCATGTCTCAGGTCATGGTTTGAGATTATGACATGTTCATGTGGTTTGGAGTACACCCCCATTGTTTTTTTTCTAATTCTAAGTCGGAAAAACACTTGGGTTAGCACAAAGTTTTATATCTTTCGTTTAATTTTAATGCATTTTACTTACTTACCAAAAAAAGATGTGGCATTGTGACGTTGTGTTTCACAGCAATGGAGCAATTTTGGTGTTGTCAATCAGCTGGAAAATAAGTTGCAAACATGTAGTATTGATGTAGATTTGGGTGGATGAGGGTTTGTTTTCTGTGTCTGCTGCTTAAATTTGCTGTTCAGTGGTTTTGCTGGATTGAATGTTTTACTGATATGAATTGCGATGTTCTATCTCGACATTTTGCTGAGATGTATGCATGGGATGAGATGCTTTTGACTGAGGTTCTTTAGGGCCGAGGTGGTGTGCTTTGGACAGTGATTTTGTAATTGACCAGGATGATGCATACTGCCCGTGGTCTGCATTGGCTGTGATTTGGTATGCTCCTATTTTATTCTGACCATGGACAGTTCTATGGCAGAGGTTGACTTTTGTCAAGATGTACGCATCAGGATGAGATGCTCTAGATCGGGGCGCTTTATAGCCGACGTGATGATGCATTCTGACCGGGGTGATGCATACTACCTAAGGTGTGCATTTGCCGTGATTTAGTTTTCTACTGACCGAGGTGATTTTGCAATTGACCGGGGTGATGCATAATGCCCATGGCACGCTTTTGCCGTGTTTGGTCTGCCTCCATTTTATTCTAACCGAGGTCAGTACTATAGCCGAGGTTGACTTTGTCGAGATGTGTGCAACGGGATGAGATGTTTTTGACCGTGGTGCTTTATGGCTGAAGTGGTGTTGTGTCTGAGGTTTTTGGATTTTACTAGAGTATGAGGCCGCCATATGTGCCGAGGGGTGCTGCATTCTGCCCAAGGGGTGCATTTTTCTATTTTTGTCTTTGTTTCTTGTTTCTGTCTGAGGTAAGTATGGCCGAGATGAGGTGTGCATGTGATGAGGTGTGAAACTACAGCCTTGTTCATGTATTACAGTAGTTTAGAGATATTTGCTTTTGACCAAGGTATATGCTAAATGCTGTGATGCAACCAATGTGCTGTAACAGGCTTTATTTGTGGGTTAGGAAGGTGTTTGGACAATGTTACTTTATTTTGATTCGTGACATGTTTCACGGTGCTCGGGGTATACCCCAGTGTCTTTGTTCTAAATTTAAGTCGGCAAAATACTTAGAGATAGAATATTAATTCTGTACTTTTTTTCTTTTCATTTATAAACTTTAATTACATGGGTGATTGAATTTGGAGACTAATCTTTTTAGCATTACATGTCTGGTCTCATGTGCTAAAGGATTATTTTTGGTAGAGTCCAGGTTTAGTATAGTTTCAAATGAATGGATAGGTGATGGCTTATTGCTGTGTTAGATGATGAAAAGCTAGTCGCCTTTTTCTTGACTGTTTTTCTTGAGGACTTATGTATTGTTACACGGAGATGCTTGGGGCATGCCCCAGTGTTTATGTTCTATCTCCAAATCAACAAAACACTTGAGGTCAGAACATTGACTTGTACTTACTTTTATTGTTAATTCAAATTTAATTACTTACCAAAAAAATAAACTTTAATTACTTACCAAAAAAAGGTTACCTGAGAAGATGTTTGCTATCCGAAGAGTGAAGGTGGGTTAGGTATCAAAAACCTTCTGGCTCATAATAAAGCTCAAATATGTGGGCTACTCTGGCACCTTCTTACCAAAGACTTTGAATTAGTTTGGTCCTTATGGATTCATGCGCATAGAATTAAGGATCAGTGTATATGGACTTTAAAACTCCCTAATTCCTCGTCGTGCGATTGGAAGAAAATCATAAAGCTCCGTCCTATGATGCGTCTTCATACCTTATACTCTATTGGGGATGGATCTGATACTTTTCTTTGGCGTCATATTTGGCATCCGTTTGGTCCTCTATGGGACAGAACCACAGACCGTACCAGGATGGTCATTGGGCTGCCGCTGGATTCCAAAGTCAAGGCAATTATTCAGAATGATAATTGGCAATGGCCTAACCCAAATGATATGGATGTGTCTCGCATCATCAACAACATGCCCCCTTATTCCCATAATACAAGAACTCAGGACTATATCAAGTGGATGCCTAGTCCTGATGGGAAGTTTAAACCTAAATCAGCATATCTCCTTTTTCACCCCCAAAGGAAAAGGTGATATGGGGCCCCCTTGTTTGGGGCTCTTCCCATATCTCAGCCCATGCCTTTGTTCTGTAGCTTGTCATTCGTAGACGCTTAACACTCTTTATCGTACCCGTGGTGTCCCTATTGGTTCCAAAACATGTGTCTTATGTCATACTAGGGATCAGGACCATGATCACCTATTCTTCAAGTGCCAGTTCTTGGCTTCCCTATGAAGTATGCTTCGTCCCCGAGCAGGTGTCCAATGGCCTTACCAGGAGAGGAATCACAATATCTTATGGGCTGCTAACAAATGGAAAGGAAATAACCTCAATGCTCAATCTTTGCATCTTACTCTAGCTGCCTCGATTTACTTTATATGAAAGGAGCGCAACCGCCGAATCTTCCAAGATTCCCCCATCATCATACAGCCCAAATTTTCATTCATATTTTTGAGGTTGTCCGATGTAGACTCAAGGCCAATCTTGGCATCTCTACCTAGGTGGATAAAACCACGCTGGATCGTTGGAGCTTATCTTCGTAAATTATGCATAGTCCGCCATTAGTAGCGTACCTCACAAAAAAATAGGAAAAACTGATACTATTTTTAATTTTAATTTTATTTTTATTTTCCTTTCTATTATATTTCGCCCTTTGTAGCATTCCTAGAGAGAGAAAAACCCTTATTTGTATCCCTCCTCCTTTGCTTTTGCTTATTATTTTTGT
>JAODPA010140202.1:0-15928 GCA_025585075.1 Nepenthes mirabilis | reverse complement strand
AAAATAAATAATTTAAGTTTGGTGGAAAATAAAATCTATTTTTGAGAAAATCCCAGCAGTTCCCTCCAAAAATATGAACGCTGTTCCCTAGCAAAATCATTGGGGTAGGGCACGGAGTGGAGTGGGAGGAGATGCACTATGGCTCGTGGAGATGACTACAGATTTCTCCGAGTTGTCGACGCCTTTTCTTCCGTGAATCAGAGGGTCAATTTAATTGGCGTCGTCATCGACTATGGCATCCCGAAACCCACCAAAGGCACAGGTATTCCATTCATTTCCCGTATTCTGGTGAGAAATAAGGTGAAGTTTCTTTACGTCTTTTCGTGTTTATGCGACTGCAAATGCTGGCGATGATGACGAGAAGGCCGGACTTACGGCTGCTACCAAATTGTCGGTAGTAGAGTGATGACATGGTTTAGGTTGGGTTACATGAGCCAGTTTATTCTACGTGCATTTTATATGCTTTCCAGACATGTACGTGTTCTGCTTCCACTGAGAAACAAGGTGCAATTTCTTCACAACGTTCTTGTTTACGCGTCCGCAAAGGCTGACGATGATGACGAAAAATGCCGGTCTTTCGGCTGCTATAAAAAAAAAAGAGTTCTGTGACGGGTTTTTTCTCTTTTTATCCTGTCGGTAGTAGATTGATGACATATTTTAAATTAGGGTTACCTGAGCCAGTTTATTATATGTGGATTTTTTCGTGCTTTTCATTCAATTGTCTTACTCTTTTCGTGTTTGTGGGTCTGCAAAGGCTGGCGATGATGACGAAAAAGGCCGGACTTACGGCTGCTACCAAAATGTCGGTAGTAGATTGATGACATAGTTTCAAGTAAAGGTTTACCTGAGCCAGTTTATTTAATGTGAGATTTTCATGCTGCTTTAATTATTTTGGAATGTATATGTTGAATATGTTTTCTCGTTGAAACTAGTTGGGAGCGAAGTTCCTTCTCTTTTTGGGTGGGAGGGGTTTCTATTGGGTTGCAAATTGTTTTGGATGAGCCATTTGCTTTATGATTTTTCTTTGCGATTGCTTGGAAATCCTATGACTCACTGTTAATTTCGTCTTCTGTATTTTTTTTCTCTTTCTCTTTTTTGGTGCAGATTGGTTTTGTTCAATGAGAGTGGTGGATGAATCCCACAATAGCCGTGGTCTTTCAGTTAACTTTTTTGCAGAAACTAACGAAAAGCTTCCTCTAGTCGAGTCATCCGGTGATATTATTCAGCTTTCCAATGTTGTGGTACATCTCTTATCTTTCGCATGCAAACCTCTGCTCTTCTTTGGTGACCTTATGAATTTAAATGAATGACGTGAATGTGAACAACATATTTATTAAATAATGGAATAGTGATCCAACAATATATTTTCATACTGTCCATGATACTTTGTGTATGCATGCCCCTACGCTCAAGGGTGCTTCACTAGTGGCAATGTATTCTTTGGTTGGTAAATCTTTAGCAGGCAACTCTAGAAAGTTGCAATGAGTACCTAGCACCTAGGGCAGTGCATAAATCATAAGGCCTTATTAATGTGAAGTCGAAAGCAGGAAGGAAGAAATCAGTTCCCTATAAACTTCAATATAGCAATGTTTCTGTCTTTTCTTTAAATTTTTTTTGCTGGAAGCAGCCTTCTTTCTCTCTTCTATTATTTACAAGATAAGGTTGAAGGTATGTGGCTGAAGGCTTTCGATTTGATGTTGAAAGGTGACAGAAGAGGATCTGTTAGGTTTACTGACCATGCAGGGACAAGGAAGATTTTGATCTACTCGAGAGTAGAAAAGAGTAGCTTTGTTGCTTAGGGCGTGAGAAGAGTTTGGGCTTCAGAAGGATTGAAGCTCAAGGACTCGTAATTTTGGGAAGCATGGTAGGTCTCTTGTGCTTTGGGTACAAAGTAATAGCACTACTAAAATGTGCTTGGCAGTTCATGAATGGTGGTCCAATTGAAAGATTATGCAAATGGTGTGGAGGTAAAGATGCAAGAAAAAATTGAGCTGGGGGAGGTTGAAGATCAATTGGTCCAGATTGAGTGGTACTTTCTCTACAACTGTAAATGGATCTCTTCTATTGGGACTCAATGGCTTTATAGGACCACAATTATAAATTGATCTAGGATTGAGTGGCCTGTCATTGCCAGTATTGGCGGTTGATCTGTCAGGATTGAGTGTGTCAGGACCAGAATTAAAAATTGATTCATCATGATTTAAATTTCAGTTGCCCTCTAAGGGAATATGGTGCTGTTGTTTTAACGTTGTTTGCATTGCAAATTAGTTGGGTTTCAGCTAAAATCTGTGGTAGTGAGAGTAAACATCGTTGGATTTGTTGTGTGGACTCCAATGAGACAAGGGAATTAGAATAGAGATGAACAGGAGTGATGGACTGACTTGGATTTGGTTAAATATGATGCCTTAGGTCAAGTTTCCATTGTCATTTTCTCATCCTACACTTCTGATTGCTTCATCTATTTCCCTCCTTTTCTTTCTTGCTTAAGCAGATTCTCATTCCTCTATTTTTGGCATAGTTTTCCTTTCCCTTGTTTTTAATTGCCCCCTTTATTCCTCTAGCAAGAGCTTTTTCGTGATTCCCCCTCCTCTCACAGGCCTCCTACTCTTAGTAGTTGAATTGGTGGATTCTTCCAATCACTTTGTTACCAAGTGGGGGAGTTTTCTTGCCCACATGTTCATTGGAAGAAGTGATGAGGGAGGGCACTGTTCTCTCCACCTATGAAACAAAACATGTGAAGAGTAATCGAGTGTGTAAAGCCCACACATTGTCGGGATAAGGAGGCTAAAATGTATATGCAGTTTTACCAAGTAACGTCTGCATGGAAGAGGTCAAGGGGAGGGAACTGCTCCCACTTTGAAAGCAAACATATAAAGGGCAGGCCTACATCATGGAGTCTAGGGGTCAGATGTATATAGTGTAACCCCTGCATGTCAGAGATTGACTTGGTTGTTTGCAACCGTATTTTTGGTTATAATAGAGGAACTTCACCATTGTGTGAAAGTGCATCTTCTTTTGACATAAAAAATAGGCAGATTTTTTTATTTTTAATTTGAGAGGTGACCTAGGGGGAGCAAGTATTATGCTTCTTTCAGTGGATGCCCACATTTTTCTTCCTTTTTATGGACTTTCTTCTTTTCTTGTTCGTTGATTTGGAGTTGATAATGTGTACATCACCCTATGTATTTAAATGGTCCTCTGTAAAATGAAGCTGTTTATAAAACAGTTTATGTCAACGTACTTGGAAAGAAAAACAGAAAAAAAAGTGGCGGTCAGCATATCTAAGAATTAACTGAAGACAAGAAGACAGTCTCAAGATTGAAAGACACAACATTCTCCATATTTTGTTGTTTCTACTTGTTGCTTTCTATGTTTACTTCTGCTGTTATCTATCTTCTGCTCTTCCTGAAACCTGAGGCTCTATGCTCTTCAAATTCTGAATTGTTGAGCCCTGAAATTCTTAAAGGTGATGATTGATGAATTCTAAATAGGTGTTCCCTTTTGTTGAAAATTTAATGGGTTGTGAGAGGAGTGGTTCTGAAATTTAATAGATGCTGAAGCTTTTATAGTGGAACATTTTGTTGTTGAAATTTCAGAATAAATTTTTTTTGAAGTCTAAAAAGACAACATAGCTTTAGTCACTCTTCTCTCATCTGTCTGCTTCACTCTCTCGCTCCCTCTCTGCCTTACTCTTGCTGCTCAATTTAAAGTCTCGATTAACAGTTTTATGTGAACTAATAAATTTCAGTAAATCAATGCCTCGCTTTGCTTCAGGGAGATCCAAATGCTTTGAGCATTGGTATTCTTGGTTCTTCAAGGGTGCGTAGTTCCTTTGACTCTGCTGTTTTTGTCTACTTATGAACGGTTGGAACCAAGCCAACCCATTGAGGTACACTGAACCTGGCTTTTCCTGCTGCATCCAAGTTCCAAATCCTTAAATATGAGCTTAAGAAACTGCAATGTTAGAACATTGACATAATAGCTTCAAAATTGCCTAAGCGTAATGATACTTCTATGAGATGCTACAGTTTGAAAAGTCTGCATTCTCGATCAATTTTGTGATGATGAAGAAAAAAAGGGACCGAATACTCTTATGTATCTTGTATAAGCTGAAGTATCTTATTGCCAACTAAGGGCTTGTATCACTAGTTCTTTGAATTTCCTTTTGCTAAGACCGATGAATTAGCCTTAATTTCTTTATTTCCCATACTTGGAGGGATGTTCCAAGGTATTTCTGTAAGTATTCAGATTATGGATATTATAAGGTAGAGTTTGAGTATTATTGTGGATGAAAATTAAGCCTCTGAGCTTGTCGATCTAGTTCCATATCTCTTGTAGATTCCTTGAGCAGTAAGCTCTTTTTCCCATATCACTTATGAGCGGTGAATTAAGTGATCCGTTTCTGTATCTGCTGTTGAGTGGTGAACGTCTATCCATAGTGGGTGAGTGTATTGTTTTATTAACTCCCAATCTTGTCCTGTACCATTGAGACCTATTTTCAAAATCTACAGTTTCACTTGTTAGCTTGCTGAGTCCACAATTGTATGCTTTCTTATCACATTTTTGAAGATGGCTGTGATCATCTGGTGAACTCAACATCCATGACTATCTTGCTTCAGTGGTTCTCATATGTTATGTGATAAGTAATTTGATTGCAAATAGTGGCCAAGCTATCTGTGAATTATCTGGGCATGTTTACAAACTACTGGCTTCTTAATATGCTAGTTTTATCGGCCCTCACCCTCGCATGCTTTCATTCATTGTAATCGTTTTCTCTTGGCCAACGGCATGCAATTTCTGTGTGAGTGCTTATGTGTTATCTGGCTTTGTGATGCCAACATGATAAACATGCTCTCATGCAGATCAAAGTTCATCACAAGGAGATTTATGCTCTCTTCAATAAAAAGTTTTCTTCATTTGCCCTTTATGAAGGGAAAAATGGTGAAACCTTCACTCCTTACCAAGCTTCTTTGAGATTTCGCCCTGGAGAGCAGGATAAAACACACATAAATGGCCTCAGGAAATGGTTGGACAGCTTCCAGCTTGATACAGGTACTCAAGAGTGCGCTTGCAGTGATTCTAGGGTATTGAGATGCTGATATTAAAGTTTCAAATTGCAATTTTACTGTTCTTTTTTACAACTCTATTCTTTGTTACTTATCTATTTTTAATACCATTGGCAGGTTGCAACTTGCAAGTAATCATCAATATATGCTGTATGAATTTGTGATTGTAATCTAACAGTTTCATTCACTGCATGCTTGTTTTCTAGCTTGAAAGTAAGTTGTGAAATTTAGTTAAACAAAGTAGGACTGATGGTATTTCAGTTGCCTTTTGAATTTGAAGTTAGCATGAGAAAATCCTTGAAAATGCCCGGAAGCAAGGTTAAGCGGTTTATGCAAAGATCTGAAAGTGTTTTTGTTTCCTATGGTGCTATAGTGCTTCATATTGAAGGCATATCCATGATCTTGGATGATTTAACCCAGTTCTATAATAATAATAATTTTAATGTTTAAAGAAGCTAGAGTAGCACATCATCACCATAGCGAACAAGATAAGATAAGCACCAGCTGAAATGTGATTACAGAAGGAAACCAATGCATCTTGGAAATCTACATGCTACTCCATGACAAACCATGCTGAAAGTGGAAACTGAAATTTTTTCATGCTTGTCACAGAGAAAATTGATGTTTTGAGATATTTGATGACTAAGCTCCTCCTCCCATGGCATCCTCGTCTTGTACCACATCAAAATCGTCCCAAGTGCTTTATTTGGAGAGCTATTTTTAGGCTTCTTATGAATCCAACGGTTAGGTTTAAAAGTTGGATAGTTGAATGGTGGAGATTGAATAGCCTTTTAAATTACTCGATCCAATTTTTATCATTTATTTATTTAATTTTTAATCTTAATCGTTAGATTTGTTGGGAGCCTAAAATTTTAGGAGTATCATAACAACATTCCTTTATTTGACCAAGCTCTTTTTGCTTCGTCTCTGCAAAATTTAGGTCCATGAGCTACACTCTCCAGGCTCTGATTGTATGTCCAGGTTCTCTAGTCAATTGTCTTCTCCTGTACTGATACTTCAACCCTATCTTTTTCTAATGCATACTCCAACATTTGTGGAGAACTTGTTATCTCATAGTTCTTTTGCTTGGAATATAATTGTGTTAGTTACCTTCTTCCCTACTGGTTGTATTTTTAACAAACTAGAGATAGGGAAAACGACCAATCATGGTAGGTGCAGGTGTCTTGGATCTCATAACCAATTGTCAGGAAATTTTAGCCATGACAGGGGCTGACTAGTAGCCTGATTCAGCACGTTCACAGTTGTTCCTTTGGGATCAACGCTAGATTATCCATATTTCAGAGTCACACAAAAAATGCTTCGTTCAATTATTAAAGGAATCCACAACAAAAATGCTAATTACCAATGCTTATCAATGAAGCATTACCTGTAGTAATGCACTATGAAACTTTTCTCTGTGATTTGTGGAACATATTTTACGTCGCATTTGTATGTGCCAAATATTTCCCAGTTTACGTATCATTGTGGGAAATTTTCATTTGCTTGAGGTATCTTTCAATGCAGTGGACACAGGAAGCCTTTTGAATATATGGGTTCTTGATATATGAAAATTGTGATTGCAACTCTACTTATTCCCAATTTAAGTCCTTGAATTTTACGATGATGCTGAAATTTGTATTGTCCTCTAATAGCGTCAAGGGACTCTGTGTCATTGAGAGAGATCAAGAAAGGAGGACGAGCCGATTTGATCTGTAAGGTAATTTCTCACTCTGTAGCATCATTCAATGGTTTGAGACTAGCTGAAGTAGCTGGATGGAGAGAATTGTATTATTTTACTAAACTATCCAGTGTTGTTAAAGCGCAAGCATCAATATGCAAATAGTCCGTCGTGCCTAGGTGCAAGTGCAGGCACATACCAGATAGCTGCGAGGTGTTCATTTATGAAATATATATGTAGGATGCTCTTATAAAGCACTTCATTTGTTAAAAGCTAATAATGAAAAACGAAATACTAAAAAAAATTTCTAAGAATAATGATCAATTCATATTTCAACTTATAAGTAACAACATAAAAAATGTCAATTAATAAGCACAGTTTACCATAAGCGTAGAAGAATAATAAAATTGATTACAAACTTGTAATATTATTCTCAAAATACTCATATAATGACTAATGTTTATCATCATCATTATCATTATCAAACAAAAGATCATTTTCTTTTCCTTTATTGGCTTATAGGCTTGAATGACTTGATCTTTATATGCCTTTCTAAGTTAAAATCTTTATCATTTACAAACTCCATTGGAATAGCTATAAAGGTAATTATTATTCAAGGTTCACATTATTTATCAATTTTGTGTGATGTGTCGTCTTATTCCAGTAATTTTTGATGCAAAACCCTTTTTTAAGTTTTATCTACATATGTAAATTTATTGTTTTTATTGTAATCTCCATCAATTTTCTAATCAACACTCATTACTTTCATTGATCCAAATTTTAAAAACACCAAATTAGTAGTAAAAGTAATTGTTAAATATGGATGGGTCCGTCACCCATGGACTGACCTTGATACTGAGACCCATAGTGAAAAGGCTGTCCGAAAGTCACAATCTAGGAGAACGCCACTGCAGTCCAAGGTTCAAGATCGCACAGTTTGGAATCGCTTGCTGGGGCATAGGCCGGCCCAGCAGCTCACTATAAACCGCTCCATAAGGACAGCCCACGATCCTTTTTTCTTGCGAGTTGAAGAAACTTACCATAACTGGTTAGCTCGAGCCTGGCAGATATTCAGGGAATATTCGCCCACGATTTGTACGATCTTTCCCAAAGTGACAACTGTCATACCAGATGCCTCCTATGATTATGTCAAAGAAGAAAGGGCATCCTTTGTTCAGCCATGGTTGCCATGATAGATACCCACGATCGCGTGATCATTCCCAAAAAGAGAACTGCCATCGACAATTGCCATGATTATCTACACAGCTTAGCAATCCTATGTGGACAGCCGTTTATCAGTCTGGGCGCTCAATTGCCTAAGCGCTATGAATACCCGTTTTCTCTCACAAGCAAAAGGGGGGGAGAGACGAAGAAAAATGTATTACAGACCCCATCTTGGAGGCCCTGCCTAGTTCATTCAGGAGGCCTGCCCACTAACCCTCTTGTCCAAAAGGCCTGCCACCAACTCTCCTAACCAAAAGGCCTGCCCACCAGTCCTCCCAAGAGGAGGCCTACCATTCAATCCATCCAGGAGGCGCTGCCTAAGGAGTTCATCTCTTTGCCTAGGAGTCGCCCTTCATTCAAGAGACTTGTCTTCTATTCAGGAGGCCTACCCTCCATCCTAGGAGGTCATCCATGGAGCCTACCCTCTATCTTGGGGTCTTTTCCTCTATCCAGGTGGCCTACCTTCTATATCTTGAAGTTGCCCCTCAGTTGGGTGCACCTTTAGCCGCCCTTCGATCGGGCGCACCTCTAAGTCGTTTCTCAGTTGGGCGCACCCAAACACTTAATTCCCACTACATGCATCAACACATCTTTTTACATCATTACATCTTTTTTATTCTCTTAGAAAGATATCTGATTTGAGCGTTAGAGGATATACCGGGGAGCGAGTTCTGCCAATTCTTTGACCCATCGTTCTTTCGTTGTATTGCGTGGGGTTCAAGTTCGAAGAGACGGAAACCGAATCGGTTCAAGTTTGACCCAATATGGAAAATTGAGTAGCTTCTTAACCTATACAATAATCCGGATCTAGGAACACATCAAACGCAATGGTTAATCTAAATCAATTTAATTTTTTTTTAAAAAAATATCAGTGAGCCATTCATGGCGCATGCTATGTCTGGGCACTATGAAGGCTCGCCTTTAACAACATAGCAACTATCCAGATTATCCTAATGTACTTCATTGCAGTATCAATTTGTGATGCCATTAGTTCTAAAGCAATTTGTATTTCTTAGTATGTTATTCTTCAAAAGATTCTTCAGGTGTACGAAGTTGCCTCAGATGAGTGGATAGTGTTTGTGTGGGATGGAACTGATGCTCCACGTCTTCAAATTCAAGCAAAGTGAGTTTATTTTATCTCCACAGAAGTTTATAGGATTACAATTGACCTTCACTACCGATGATTTGTATGTGTTCTGTAGCTGTGTAGCCGGGAGTGAGATTATACTGATTAGTGTTATTATACTGATTAGTGTTTCCAAATACCGCTTTATGAGTAACAAAATGAAAGTTGGTCATAATTTTTCATTTTTTATTCTTCATTTCTAGACTACTTATCAGATTAATTTTTAAATAAGCTCATTCTTTGTATAATTCTCTTTGTAACTGATGTAGAACAGGGGGAAGAGAGAGGATAGGGGGAGTTAGAGAGAGGAGTATAGGGGAAAAGAGACTAGTCAAAAAGAGAAAAAAATACTGATTCTTCAGTTATAATTCTGGATTTCACTCAAGAACTTTAAATGGCTTGAATTTCATTGGGTTCCCTGAGTGATAGAAATAGGCATCAATCCGTTTACCCAAAAAAAGGCATCAATCACCGTCCACTTTAACATTATTTCACAGGACAAAGTCAAATCCATCTGAAACAAATCAAGAAGGGTAACACAACTAAGAAAGTCTATAAAATGCAACTCAAATGTTATGCTAATAGTGTGTTTGTAATCTTAGGGTAAAATTTGGAGGCACCAATCTGTGATTTTACGAGCAGCCAAAATCTTTATTTTCCATTCCTTAATCTCTTTTGAAAATTCTTAAAACTTGATTGGCAGTCCGATGTGCTGCCCTGCATGGAAAATAGCTCGACTGTAAGAGTTTTGATTGAAGGTATTGCCCTTATGAGTTCAAGGTCAATTGTGCAAAAATTCCTCTTCAGCCATCTCTGAGCTACCCTTCCGTTTGACTAGGAACGACGAAATTAACCATGAAATGAAGTGAGGATTTCATCATCCTGTACTACTTCAATCTCAGTTTTTCCCTTGGAGCTTGGGCCTTGATTTACCTGATAGTGTTCACACTATTGATGCAAATATAGGCCGATATGGTGCATATTGAGGATATGTATCAGTATTGGGGCTTCTGATATCAATATTTCCTAATACACGACAATATTGTGATATTTTTTCATATTAACCGATAACCGATAGGCCCTATCAGCTTATAATTTTCAAAATTTTTTTCCCATCTGAAGTATTTGATTTTAATATATACTGTCTGATATGTTTGATACTAATACAACCATGACTGATATCAATATTGATATTTTCATCCATAGTTGACACCCATGTTGGTAGTGTAATTGCCCATAAACATTGCTGATGCCAATGCTGACAGTGCTATCATTCACACTGACAATGTGAAAGCACATTCTGAGCGTTGGCACTGCCATGACATTGTCACCCATGCTACTGCTGCATCAAAGCCACATCAAATAAGTCAAAAACACAGCCCATTGTGCTTGTCAAAGAGATTCACGATACACCCCACTCTACCATGGTCACAGCTTGTTGACACCTTGACTTGTCTACGACAACACCTGACTAGGCTAAACAACTAAGTGCCCTTTAAGCCTTTTTGTTTAAATAGCTTTTCTGCCCAGAAGTTAGAGTGGCAGGGCTGGGGATTCTGTGCTATTAGCAGTTAAAAGGCATTTGCTTGAAGCACGGGTTAGAAAAGCAGATAAGTAATGATTTTTGTCAATTTCAAAAATATCATTAGTTTGCTATTCTTGTATACTTATGGAATCTTCTACTCTAACATCAGTTTTGCATGATTCCAAAGTCAAACGAACTCTAATGTACGTTTTATTATGTGCATAGGCTCCCCAAGACTTTATCTTGTTCATGATTGAAAAGTCCATGGTATTATATATTATCGTTTTTGAGCATATGTGCTGCTTTGAAACATGTTTTGCCCATAGAATGATGCACTCTCCCCTCCTCCCCCCCTCCCCCCCCTCCCCCCCAAAAAAAAGGACCTGTGACACCCATCCAGCACCACCAATTGTTTCTACTCAGAATCACAAAAGATAGCCTTGTGCTGTGCAGGGAAAGGTTCCATGCATCTACCCTCAACCTTCGCAATGCAAGAGAATCTTGCATTTGGTGGCTTTTTATTATTCACTTTGAAATTTCTGACTTATTCAAAATTGAGAATCAACATTCTGGAAATGAAGACAGGGAATGTGATCTTTCATGCATTTGAGGATCTCCTATCCCTTTCTTTGGAGTGTAACTGAAAAAAAAAAAGGATCTCTTATCCGTATATCCTTCCAACTACCCTCCTGTTTTAGACTTCTTTTATTGGTGTTGGACATAGAAAACCAGTAGATAGTGACTTGTATGATCTCAAAGCTTGGATTTCCCGGCATTTGACTTTCGAAGGCATCTGAAATCCCCTTTCAACATCAAACTTTCTCCAAAAGTCAGAATCAAACCCAGATGGCACATGCATTAACAACCACGTGACCACGTGTAATTTGAACCACTACTGCTTCTAGTCTCACTCTTTCCAAAATTAACTGTATACAACACTCAATATTTTACCAAAATATAACTACATCTAACCACATCCAGCATTGATACAAATATCAGTCACTAACACTAATATTTTCTTCCATGGCTTCCTGCATCAACTTTTCTGACAGCAAACAACCATTGAATTTTTTTGGTCCTAGGTGAGATCTAATCAATCTATTGATCATCCTTCTCTCAGCGAAATCACCATATCCTCTCTTGAAGAAACGAGAATGATATGGAAGGTTCTAGATTTATAAGGGTGTCCTCCCTCATAGGTCAGATCCACCACAAAGGGCTTTGAGGAAAGAAAGGTGGGGGTGTGTTAGACCAGCACTATTGCTAATCAATGAAACTTATACTTTCATATGCATTAGCTAGTTGCTTGATGCTAGAAATGCTTGTCTTCATTCAGGAAGAGACTTAATTTGCTTCTTGTAGTGCAGTCTGGGAGATGAAAAGGAAAACCCTCTTCCATTGCAAATGGAATCTCATCCTTTGCCAAGGGACATTTTATGTAAATTTCCTACCGTTGGTACTATCTTAAGGATACGTGTCAGAGAAGGAATCGAGAAGCTTAGTCTCCCATCACTAGTCTGTAGATGGGCGAGATTTATCAACCTAACATTTGAAGTGCAAGCAGGTTTCTGGTATGGTGTTTTTACTCCCTGCACCAAAATTCGGTTTGTGCCAAATGAAGATCCTCTTATATTAAAGCGCCAAAGGTCAGTATTATTTCTTTACCCCCTTTAAATTTCATCATTACAAGAACAAATACATTACTTTAGTAAAAGTCTTTTTGTATATGTACTTTTTTTAAAAAATTGTGTATGAGATATCATTAATTCAAGCCCATGAAGACAATTACTGAGATTTTTTTTGATAAGGGATTTTGAGGAGCGGGTATCATCAAAATGGGATCGGATGCCAAATACAAGCTTTCCTTGGCCTTCTCATATTACAGGTTGTCAATTCATTTGATTTTGTGTCGAAGTTCCTTTTGGAAGTTTAATATTCTACTAATTCACAATTTACCATTTCTTTGATTTGAAAATCTTGGATTGGTTTTGCTGCTTCTCTAAAATTTAGTGGTGATGGATTTGTTCTAAATTTATTTATATATTTTTTGTGAATATGTAAATAGAAACTGTAAGCGAAGATGTGCCATTTGTCACATTATTGGACATTATCACCTACTCCAAGGTATCTGTCCCTTCCCTTCTTTCCTTTTGCTTACATTTTATTTTTTTAGAAACAACATAATGTATCAAATTTTCAGCTTCAGATATATTTAGAAACTGAAGTTTCCCTCATCCCTTCATGGAAACATCCTTTTTTATTTTTTACTACGTGTGCAATCTTACCGTAGGATCTTTACTTCTAATACTTCTTATCATGAAAGATTCCAGTTTCACTTGATGTATTCTCATAAATAGAAATCTAAGAAGCATAGATACGGTCACGGATACGGCATGACACCAGTATGTTGACATGTTGGAGCATTTTAACTGAAATTATTAGTTTGTTGTTAGATAAAGAGAATAAAATTGATCAACAATATTATTCTATACTTAGTATTGAAAAATGCATGTTTTTTGCTTCATCATCCCGAAATTCTGAAGAAATAATGTGAAAATGAGTTGGTATGAATGAATCATGCTATAACATGCCTTGTAGAATTGAAAAAAAAAAAAAAAGCCAACTGGGCTTAACTTTATTATTATTTCAAAATTTTATAATGGCTTTGATTTTTTTTAGTTTATATTTAGAACTCTATTTTTCAAAAAATTTTAAAATAACCTAATGTGTCCAAAACATGTGACAACATGTCAGAGAGTTTCAGAGTTGAAAAGAAAAATAATAGAATATCTCCACACTTGTCATACGCCAATAAGCTAGCTTGAGAGAACTGTCAATGCTTCATGGCCAGCAATGCATGTGTTACCTTTTTTGGGCTTTAGTGCGGCAGCACTGGCTGTGTGAAAATCATCATTGTGCTATGTAGTTGGTTCATATTTTCAGTCTTCACGGCACACTGATTTGATCAGCAAATCGTTCTTGAAGCCTTTTTGTGTGTGTGTGTTTTTTTAGACTTGATATGAACTGTCAGTAGCTTTCCCTTATTCCCAACGAATTTGATGCAATGTGTTTTGCACGAAAAGTCATATTTTACACTTTGAAAATATGACAATAAAAATCACAACACTCAGCTCAACATTTCTTCAACTTTACCTCGGGATTGACAGTCTGACATTAGAAGCAAATATCATGTCATTATCGAAATATATGTTGACAATTGTATTATAGCCATCAATATGTTATGTTGAGTAGCCGTATATTTCTTTCCTCATTCATTTATGTAATTAGTAGAAGTGATGATTTTCAGCATTGTAATTAGGCCACAATATCTACATAATAGAAGGCATCCTCACAAGATGGGGCATGGAGATCTAAACTCAAATGTGTTTGACATGGTAGAGTCAAAACAAAACCTAGAATCTGCTATTACCTTTCATTTTTCTAGGCTTTCCCCCTCTTGTGAATGGGTTTCTTTCGTAGACCTGAGTCTCTGTTGATGCAGCCTACATTTACACTGTTGAACTTGAGACTTGTTTAGAAGATTGCTTTATGTTTTGTGCCCCTTGGGTTTGTTTTCTGCTTTTCTATCCTTTTTCTTTTTTTCAGGGGGGGGGGGGGGGGAGATTTGATGGACATTACAAAAGACCACATCGTTCCAGACAATGGAAAATTCTAAGAAGTCTTTACTTTTGGTTTGATTTCTATGGAAAGTGGTTGTGATAATTCTCTCTTCTGATAATAAGTATCATTGGTCTTAACATGAAATAGCAAATGGCAGGAGTTTCTGTAAATCAAACAAACTAAGAATTATATAAATGCATGCGGTGTAGAGCCACTTCTGACCTACAACTTCATTTCTAGGTGACAGCTAAATTCAAATGTGTAGTTCGGGTCGTAGCAGCACTTCCATGGAAGGCTGAGGACTTCCGATCTCCCAGTGGAACCTATAGGATCCGGCTTACATTGGAGGATCCTACTTCAAGAATCCATGCTTTTGTTTATGCCGAAGATGGGGTAAGGATTCCATCCATTTCAATTATATAATTCAATTTAATGTTGCACGGAACTAAGCTTGTCTCCCTGAATTTTCTTGTCATGGTATAAAACTCTTAACTCTGAAATTCTCCCTCTCAATAAATAATTATTATCTAGAATAAAAATATCAATATCAGTATCGGTATTAATTGCGACTATATCGTTATTAGACATAGTGAACTATACATTATTGAAGTCGGATATATTGGAAGAAAGTTTTTTAGAATAATTTGGTAGGGCCGATATTTGAATTATCAGCTAGTATATCGGCCTTTTGCTATGCTTGGGGTTCGGGGAAGGGTATAACTATCTTTGGGTTTATTGTATGGTCTTATTTTACATTATACAATAGGCTGTTTTCACAATTATAATCTGTGAGCGTTAAGTCACGCAACGATAATTCTACTGTTATATCTACACTCTCCTATTTAGTTAGCTAAAGTTATTGTCTTTTAGCAAACCTTGCTTGCTTGCTATTTGTTGTTGCTAACCTCGATTACCATTTTCGAGGAATTGTCCACACAGTATTTTCATTTAAGAAACCTGTCGCTTTGTTGCTACTGAGTCCATATTCACTTTTGCTATTTGACTCTTTGCCCCCTTTTATATGCTCATATTGTCAACATGCATGAAAGAATGAGTTTCATTATCGTTCACGATTGTATCGTTATTGGCCAGTCGCAATTTTTTTGTTGCAAATCTGAACCGGAAAAATCACAATATATTTGCAAGTATTGGTTGTTATATTGTCAATACAACATTTTGTGGTCTTGTCATAGCCTTAGAAAATATTCGATATATATTGACTAATATTTCATTCCTTGTTAATCATCGATCATAAATGGCAGATCACACTTTTCGAGGGCCATCCTTCGATCCGTGACATGAAGAGAAAGCGAAACAAGTTGCTTGGAATTCCCGAGAGTGATGACGGGAATGAATCAGGGGACAGTCCTCGAGATCCTCCGTGGGTGCAGTGCTGTATTAAATCTTACTACGCAGATAGAAGTAGAATGTGGGAAAGTCGTGAGTATCGGATCTTTGGAACCCGATTGATCTGCTGAAGAAGTCTCTTGGGTCTCTTTTTGACTCTCTCTGCATTTCCTTTTTGCTTTGATGTGTTACTGAATGTGTATAATGATAGTGTTGTTAATGAGTTGGTGAATTTTATCACTATTAGTATGTTTGGTTATTGAAATGAAATAAGATAGGAATAAACTAATTGTTCACAGGAAATAGAATAGAATAATAATAGAGTTAAAAATTATTATTTT
>JAODPA010140191.1:0-15930 GCA_025585075.1 Nepenthes mirabilis | reverse complement strand
CCTTGTACGTCAACCCGGCTGATCCAAATATCTTTCAAAATTTTTAAATATTTAATTAATTTTGTTACGTCCAAATTACCCAAAATCACAATTAATCTTAAATCAATCCGAATAAAATTCGGGATATTACATTCCCCTCTCGTTATAAAAATTTCAATCTCGAAATTTACGCCACTCGATCTTAACCTCAATTATCCAACAATGAGGATATGCTTCCGAACTTCATTTTCGCACTTCTCAATAAACTTCATTGATCAAATGGTTTGTCCAAATCTGATCCTCATCAAATAGGGATATTCTCTCGAACTTATTCTCAAAACCTCTTAATACTTTTTCAAATGAAAAATTCCTAAAAAATATAATGGTCAATGGAATTATCTTATTCCTTATACCAGATTCTTCCTATCCCAAAATCGAGATCACAACTTTAACCTAAAACACTTTTCATTGATAAAAAACAACTTCAACCGAATCACATGCGAAGGATCATTCACATAAAACATATTGTATCCATTCATCAAATTTAGAAATAAGGCTAATCCGAAGGCCACTTCTCTGATCTGTTGAAGACTTCGAATATCCTAATGAACCTCCACTTCTGACTACCATTTGATTTCAAAATTTGGAATTCTTCTCTTTAAGATGTTTTCAGAAACATCTGACAGCTCTTCTCGAGCTTCCAATCAATTTACAAAATTGGTCTCATACTTTAAACCTCTACTCAAATCTTGTGATCGATAGCCATGAGTCCACACGCTTCCGCTGTGCCACTTTGATCGATCATCAGCCTCAACTGAAAACAATAGCCTCGAAGTAGGAATACCTTCTAATCTTCTCATCTCAAAAATATACCAACGACCAATCTTGGGAATGATATCTTGATAGACAAGTGATAGGTCGACTTCCTTACCTCATCCATCATCTGTCTAAAATCTTGGCAAACCAAGAACCGCCATTGTTAGCTAAACCACCATTAGTTAGCTCAACATTATCCAAATGACCATCAAGTCCTTTGCTGCTTGAGACAGACCCGAAATAAAATCTCGTAGGTTTTTTTTCTCTCAGCTTCTTCCTTTAGGCACGAAATACATCATGCCACTGCTTGTAATCAAACCGCCATCAAACTCTCTTTCCACTCTACTAGGTACGGAGTTTTCGATGTTTCCGTCAAATTTGGACAACTCCAACTCAATCACAACTGCAGATAACCTTATTTGCTCCCGAGCTTCTATTAAATTAGTTTCTGAGCTTTCATCCAATCAACAAAAACTCTAATGAGAGAATCCTCAATAGCATGCTTCTTCTAAAATGTGCAATGGAGAAAACACTTTACCTCGTAGGCTCGAGGTACTGGCTTAATCCCGTCCAACTTTATGATGGCTCATCCAGAAACGGACTTCATCTTTAATCTTTATAAAAGCTGCTCCTGCAAATAGGAGCATCACTCGGAATCCAATCCTGATAGCAAATAGAGGAAATCCCTTTAGCCAAAATCTTCATTCTGGCATCCTTGCCACAGCATCTTCTCGCAAAATCCTCCAGACTGCTCTCGAACTTTTCTTAGATAGGACACCCGATACGCAGAATCCAAATATATTTAAATCTTTTATAGAAGCATCACTGAGTGCTACAAATCCTTCTGAATTATCTGGGATTGACAAAACTGATGCCGATGACTTTGTACTTCAATTATCAAAAACTTTCCTCACAAGTATCACTTCAAATAAATACCGACTGCCTCTATTCTAAAAGTGCCAACGGCACTACAATCCTCGAGAAACATTCAATAAAACTTTCATCATAACCAACCTAATCTAAAAAACTCCACACTCTTACGACTTTAGCCGGTTTTCTCAAATTCGTCACTAATCTAATCTTCTTTGGATTGACAAATATCACCTTAATAAATATATGACCCACAATGATGCCTTTTCTAATTATAATTTACACTCCTTAAAATTTTCTAATTAAATTAGAATATCATTGATAAGGCCATAAAAAATAACCTAAATGCTGTCAAAAATTCCAATCGATAATATCCATAAAAGATGCCAAAACATTTGACAACCTAAAAGTACCATTAAAACTTTGCAATGGTTACACCTTGAATTGAAAGCTGTCCTATGCACATCCTTTCATTGATTCCTCAATTAATGATACCTTGAGTACAACTCAATCTTAAAGAAAACCTAAATTTTTTCAAATAGATTTAACAAATCCTTGATCATTAAGAACTGATACATACCAAATTCCCAAATAATCCAAACATAAACCCATCGATCTAACTTTATTCACTAAAGAATATCGAAGCACTCTATGCCAAGACACTTGGCTGAACAAAACCCTTCTCAACAGATTCTACAATTGCTATCTCAATTTTTTCAACCCAGATAAGACTACCCCATACAAAGGCTTCAAAATAGGCGCCAATCCAAGCACAATATCATTAGCAGATTCAATCTCCCGATCTACAAACAATCCTCAAAAATATCTTCAAACTCGCAAATGGTCAAAATATCTTCAACGGTCATAGAAAAACTCCTAGATGTGACCATATATGCCAGACAAACTCAACATCCATCTCTCAATAGATGACTCGCTTGTAATGCCGAAAATCAACCTTTAAGCTTTCATATTAATTATTCCTTGGAACTCTGAGGACTCGCATCCTGAGACACAGAATGGAATGGTCTTAATGAAACTACCTTCCACGACAGAAGATCCGGCTTTAACTTCACAGACTGTATAAGCAAAATACTCTACTAAAATCGTCTGCCTCCTATCTAGATGCCTAGAATTCAAATGATTCCTTGACAAACGGCATATCTGACTGCAATTTGAAGCAAACTTCATTTCTGACGAAGCAAGCTCATCTTGTGTACAACTTCCCGCTAAACTTGCAACTGACCTTACAAACTCGAATTTCAAGGAAGAAGACTTTACTTAATCTGACTTCCTTTAGCTTGTTCTCTGAAGAATAAATAAGTCCATCCTTTGAGCTCTGATTCTAATGCTCTAATTTTTTCTGAAAATGCTTCTCTTAAAATTGCTCCTACTCGATTAACAAAGCATGATTCACCTCCTCGCCATAAGTCCAGCATCGGAAAGACACCAACTACTTCCAGATTGAATCTTGAAGTCCTCAACTACTATCCTACTTCAATGAATCTTTCAGATTCTTCAACCTTTTCCCGAGCATTGCCTCAAGAGGCCGAATCTCAAACTCTTCGTCCATCAATTCTTCAATGAGGAAAGATTTGTAGGGACAATTATGCACCCGATCACCATGATGAGTGGGAATGAACGACCCTTGAGTCTTCCTCTCACTTAACCGTAGCTTCAAATCTATAGACGATCAGTATCATTGTTACCAACGAAATCAAAGTTGCACTCCTTGTCCTTTCTTCTAGTAGAGATTGTCCATCAAAGCTCCATAACTTTCCTTACAAAGAGAAACAAACAGACTTAACTTGAGCTTCTTCATATTTATCTACGGCATCCAATCTTAATAATCCTTCATTCATCTCCACTTCCACCGCTTACTTTTCTGACGGTCAAAAATCTCCTTCTATCCCGCGAGATTTTGAACTGACCAACTTTATCGCCTACTACTCTGCCGACTAAAACCTTCTTCTACTCTATAAGATTTCAGACCGGCACTATCCAAAGTTGCTACTTCTTTTTCAAAATTACAAAACCCAATAAAATCTCCATATATCATCAGAAACTAAATAAAATCCTCCTTATGCCACTATATCAATCCACCTATTATATCGCTCGTACAACTCATTATAATTAGATAATTATCCTTCCGATTCATACCCAAAACTTCTATGACTCGACCTTCTATTCTAAACCCAAGCTTCAACAATCCAAATTTTCTACCATCTGTCAAATACAGTACTTATTACACCTAAAAATTCAGCCCATTATTTATTCAAAATGACCAAAGTACCTCTCCTTATGACTTTTCTCTGATACCACTTCTGTCACGAACTAGTACCAGGTAGGTTAATTTAAATAATTAAATATACATCAATTATTATTTTTATAATTCTCAAACTTGGGTGTGACCACCAAATATACAAAACTCCATAAATTTTTATAATCTATACAGGACATTATAAGATTATATAAATGTGACATACTCTACAAAATAGTCGTAAGGGGGTAACCAAATAGAGACAATGACTTATCCACATAAGAAATTGACACAACAAATTCCTAACATACAAAACCATGGCCTACACTCAACCAACTCTAGCATCTCATAACAATCCACTTAAAATTTATTCATACCCGATACATAGTTGATAATATCAAAATCAAAAAATACGACACTCACCAGAGGCGTGCAGTGCTACATCGAAACTCTTCGTGTTACTGCAAAGAAGTCGATCCTCTATTCTAAAGGAATAAAATAGAAAGATAAGCCCAATACCTAACAAGTATCACAGATGAACAAATAAGTTCGAAGAATATAGAAGAAAGGTCAAATAAATAAATCTAAATCGCCGATAAATAAATAAGAATTCTAAATCTAAAATCCAATGGTAGTCTCATACTCAAATCAAATATTCAAATCCAATGCAAATATCAAAATTAGAAAACAGTCCTCATCGGGACGTATATATATATATATAAGAAAAACAGAAGTAATTCGGACCTATTCCAACAAGCAAATAGCTGATTCCAAGTCTAAGTCCAAGTCTAAGTTTGAGTCCAAGTTCCGATTAGCTTGTGATTTGGGGCAGAATCCAATAGTCGAATGATTTTATATCGTGCGCAGAAATTGAAACAGTATTGCGACAGATAGTCTAAGGGTCTGGATCAAAACATATAATCAAAATCATTTGTACGAGATACACCAAGGCTCAATTGAGGGCAAAATTGGCAAATTTTAAATCCAATTTCAAAATCCAAATCCAAATGAAGTCTAATACAAATAAATGCGTAGATACAAATTATATATCAAATTTGAGTTTCGATTATTTAAAGACTAGTTTGAGGAAGGGTTACACAATTTCTGTAACCTTAGGCAAAATCGAATGCAAACTAGGCCTGTGTGTATGGCCACCAAAGTATTCTGTATCCATGGGTAACATTGTTCATTAATGTTTATCACCTGTAATTTTGGGTGCAATTCTTAAAATTTGTCAGATATATTTGAATGTTTGAATATATTATAAGGTCGAATTAAATTATCCAAATAAAAAGGGTTATTACTCCAAGCCTTTTCTGTCGGTGAAAAAGAATTTTTAAATAACAAAATATCTCCCCATTGGGAGCTAGTTAGAATATCAAATACTCTATGTGATGGATCGGATTATTTTCCTTCAATAACCTCCGTCAAAGATAATAATAGACTAGTATTCTTAATTAAAATTATTAATTTCTGTAAAAAATTGAGTAGAGTTCTGTTTGTAAATCGAGCATTTGCTAAAATATAAATACTTGTAAATCAACCCTGCACAACAATCTACAACAATCCACAATAAAACTACAAGTCTCAATACTCAACACACAACACACAACACAGGATCTAATCGCTACATCAACCGAGGTGGCACTGACATCATAACTCCAGTATAATGCGGGTGGGAAGGATGCCTACTGAACTTCGATCATAACCACAATGAGGAAGACCTGCGGAAGTATAAAAACTACAATATACAACGAAAATTGATCCATCATTCATCTATACCAATCGTCATTAATCACTACCATACATGTCTTATACAGTTTACAAAAGTAGAATAAAATTTTTGTTTCGTACACAAAATCATCTAAGTCTCAATCTTGAACCCTGCGTGCAATATCAGCTGTCTATCACACTTCTATGGCCTATTCTGTCTCGTCGGGTATCAATGTGTTCTCATCTGAAAGATATACAGTAAGAGTGAGCGTACAGCCTAATAAATAAAATCATACATTACTAACTACAAGCAAGTAAAAGTGAAAGTAATAATTAGATGAAAAGTCATATACTCAGGACAGAGGAAAACATAAGAGGAAGGAGAACATTCGGAATTATCTAGTTCACGTGTTTACACCAGTTACGTTTTATTCACTTTTATTATTACCATTAATCTTTGTGGACTCCTGGGCTAATAAGTCGTACTAGTCAACGTTGCGAGAGAACGAGAAAAGGAATGTGTTTGCTACACATTCTAAAGCTGGCTACATTTTAGGTCTACAGTACTTAACCATCGGCTACAGTTTAGGTTTGCAGCACTCGACCATCGGTTACTTTTTAGTCCTGCAGCACTAGGCCATCTCAATAGTCCCATATCCCCCGAGGACCAGGGCAATCCTCGTTCTTTCATAATAGTATCCTAAAACGTACCCTGAACATCACCCACTCCCAGGAGCGGCCAGAGTATTCATTGGGTTTCCACCGTGATGTACATGGTAAGTTTGAGGGTGCTACCCCTATGAACCATGATCCAAATTTTAAGATTAGTCTTAATCCTTTGAAGGGGAATCTACCATTTGCCATATACATTCTCCAATCAAAAAATCACATTCCCATCACATATCTCCATCCCGGAGACCAGATCCATCATGTCGCACATTGTGGATTCCCTTCCATTTACTTGTTCAGTTCCTTTTTTTCTTTTGGGACTTAAATCTTTCAATCATTAAATTTAACTCGCAAGAGAGTTTAGTTTTACTTACCTCCATTGGTCAAACACCACCTTAGAAGCCTCCATGAAGCATTCCCTTACTCCCGGTGCATAATTACATATTTTAGGACTTACAATTTGACACAAATATTTAGTCATAAGTTTCATCACAATTGAAAGGAGCTAAAGCATGCACATTTACCTTCCATTTTCGGGTGAAAAGTGTCAGGCCACTTTTAGAGGGCTCGGACGCCGCGAACGGGTTGATTCTTGCGGAATTGGATGTCCGGTCGATGTATACTTACAATTGGGATGCGAGGATTCATATTTTAAAGTCACTTCAACATATTATGAAGGTGGAAACATGCAAATTCCCCTTTTAATTTTGGGTGAACAGTAATAGTGCCCTTTTAGATGGTTTGGACGCCGTAAACGGGTCAAAACGTGCGAGATCGATCACAAGCCGACATATATACACATTTGGGATGTGGGGATTTACATTTTGGGGTCAATTTAACGAAATAAGATGTAAAAATGGAAAACCCTCAATTCCCGTAGGTTAGGGTTTGGCGGTACTCCACCGACCGGATCGGTGAGTAAATCGGATAATAAATTACACAATCTTTGGTCTCAAGTCACGGGTATTACATTCTCCATGGTTTGGGTGGATATCGAGACGAAAATATCTGATGATAAACGAAAAACATCGAAAGACGGAAGTTACTGAGTATGAGAACACTTGCCTCGACGCATGCTATAACTTTTATAACTGGCACTCGTACGGATTCAAATTCTACGCCTCGATCTCCTCCTTTCACTCTCTAGAACCGGCGCTCTCCCTCTCTCTTCCTCTCCAGGGCGTTCTAGAAATAAGGGGAAATGAAGAAACGCGAAGCAGGCCGCGTCTTTATACTTGTCGGGGCGCTCGAGCACCAGGCGAGCGAGCAGCAAGCGCGGTCTCACTGCTGGCCAGCGCTCAAACGCGCACAAGCGCACAGTGGGTGGGGGAGCTACTTGTTTTTGGCGCTCGAGCTCACCAATTTTTCTTCCAATGCACATACTTAATCGTCCAATAAGTCTAGTATTATTTATTATTATGTTAATTGCCACATGTCAATTATGTTTTTAGACTCGAAATCTTACAACTCTCCCCCACTTATAGAAATTTCGTCTCCGAAATTTAACAAATCTAAAAACTTAAATAAGCTTACATACCTCGGAATATATGGGGATGCTTATCCCGAATTTCATCTTCTCTTTCCCATGTTGCCTCCTCGCGGGAGTGATTCTTCCATAAAACTTTCACGAGAGGAATCTACTTGGAGCGCAAGATTTGGTCCTTGCGGTCTAAGATTTTCACCGGTTCCTCTACATATGCTAAATCCTCATTGATAGCCAAAGGAACATAATCAATCACATAAGATGGATCATATACGTACTTCCTTAACATGGAAATATGGAAGATGTTGTGCACCTCGGCCAAACTCGGTGGCAAAGCTAGACAGTAAGCCACCTCGCCAACTTGCACGAGAATCTCAAACGGTCCAATGAAACGTGCCTTCAGTTTCCCTTTAACGCTAAATTTGGATATCCCTTTCCATGGCGAGACCTTAAGGAAGACTAAATCTCCAACCTCGACTCTGAGCTTGGATCTGCTTTGATCAGCATAACTTTTCTCTGGGCTTTGGGCGACTTTTAACTTTTCTACAACCACAGCGATCTTTTCCGACGTCTTTCGAATAACATCCGGGCCCAACAACCGCCTATCCCTGGTCTCCTCCCAATGGATGGGAGATCAACACTTCTTACCATAAAGTGCCTCAAAGGGAGCCATTTCAATACTCACTTGAAAACTGTTCTTATAAGTGAGCTCTGCCAGCGCTAGAAAATCATCCTAATTCCCATGAAACTTCAATACCAAAGCCCTAAGCATATCCTCTACTATCTGGATCGTCTGCTCAGACTGGCCATTCATTTGAGGATGATACGTCGTACTAAACTTTAGGTTCGTTTCTAACTTTCGATGCATGCTCTCCCAAAATTTACAGACGAACCATGGCTCGCGATCGGACACAATGGATGCTGGCACGCCATGCAACCTCACGATCTCATTGATGTACAATTGTGCCAGTCGATCATGGGAGTACATAGTCCAAATGGCTATAAAATGAGTAGATTTCGTCAATCGGTCAACAATGAGCCAAATCGCATCATGATTCTTTGGAGTTCTAGGCAATCCTGACACAAAATCCATCAAGATGTCCTCCCACTTCCAGCTAAGAATGGGTAGGGGCTGCAATAATCCCGAAGGCTTTCTCCTCTCAGTCTTCAGCTGCTGACAAACGAGACATCGATTAACGAAAGCTACAATCTCTCTTCGCATGTTTCTCCACCAGAGCATCTTTTTTCAAATCCTAATACATCTTGTTTATACCGGGGTGAATCGTGTACCGAGTCCTGTGTGCCTCATTCATTATTTCTTCCTTCAGTTCCTTAACATCTGGTACACATAGCCGCTCTTAAAATCTCAAAACTCTATCTGAACACACGCTAAAATCAACTCGAGAGTTTCTGCCAAGGTTCCCCACAATATCCATCAGAAATGGGTCATTAACTTGCCCTTCCTTGATCCTCTGAAGGATCTCGGGCTATACCTATAGAAAGGATAACATCATCTGGTTACCCTTAGCGTAGTGCTGGATATGACAAGATTTTAAATAGTCTAGCAACTCTATCTGCTTAATTTGTATGGTTGCCACCCAACAAGTTCGGTGACTTAAGGCATTCACGACCACATTTCCTTTCCCCGGTCGATACTGGATCTCACAATCGCAATCCTTGAGAAACTTGATCCATCATTGCTGCCTTATATTTAGCTCCTTCAACAGAACAAATACTTGAAGCTCTTATGGTCGGAGTATACTAGGAATTTCTCGCCATATAGATAGTATCTCCGGATCTTCAAAGCAAAAACCACTGCGGCTAACTCTAAGTCATAGGTCGGATAGTTTTTCTTATGAGTCTTCAACTGTCGAGACCCATAAGCAACTACTCTTCCCCCTTACATAAGAACACAGCCGAGTCCCACTTTAGACGCATCACAATACACTTCGAACCTACTGGAATTATCAGGAAGAGTCAGAATCAAGGCAGTCGTCAACCAATCCTTCAACTCTTGGAAGCTTTTGTCACACTCCTCGGTCCAGGCGAAGCTTACTTCCTTCTTTGTCAGACGGGTGAGGGGCAAGTCTATCTGAGAAAAATTCTCCATGAAACGACGATAATAACTGGCCATCCCCAAAAAGCTTCAGACTTCAGACACGGTCGTTAGTCGACTCCAATTGACCATCGCTTCAATATTTTGTGGGTCTACCGAGATGCCTCCATCAGAAATTACATCGCCTAAGAACACCACCTTGTCAAACCAAAACTCACAATTCCTCAGCTTCACGAACAACTGATGTTCCCGAAGAGCTTGTAGCACAATTCTCAGGTGCCCCTTATCACGGTGCAATCCTTGGAGTAAATCAGAATATCATCAATGAAAACCACAACAAATTTATCCAAAAATGGTTGGAAGATCCGGTTCATCAGGTCCATAAATACGGTTGGAGCATTGGTCAATCCGAACGGCATCACCAGAAATTCATAGTGACCATACGTCGTTCGGAAAGCCGTCTTCGCAATATCCTCCTGCTTAATGCGAAGTTGATGATACCCTAACTGAAGGTCAATCTTGGAATACACTAGGGATCCCTGTAATTGGTCAAAGAGGTCATCGATCCGCCACAGAGGATACTTATTTTTTATTGTAATTTTATTCAGCTCACAGTAGTTTATATATAACCTCAAGGCCCCATCCTTCTTTTTGACGAATAGGACCGGAGTGCCCCACGGCGATACACTGGGTCTAATAAAACTCGTATCAAGCAAGTCTTGCAACTGCTGTTTCAACTCCTTTAACTTGACAGGAGCCATGCGGTAGGGGGCTTTCAATATGGGTGTGGATCCCGGCACGAGATCAATCCCAAATTCAATCTCACGATATGGTGGCAGGGCAGACAACTTGTCGAAAAACACGTCCTTAAATTCACACACCACCGGAATGTCTCTTACGGACAACTCCCGACTTTCCACCATACTAACATAAGCAAAAAAGGCTTCGCACCCACTATTCAACAAATGGCGAACCTGTAAAGCAGAAATAAAACTAGACTGCTCCACTCTCTAAACTCCCTGAATATAAAAAGGTTTGCATTCCGAAATAGTAAAGTCCACCCTTTTGTGGAAGCAATCAATAGTGGAGTGATACTTGAACAGTCAATTCATAGCCAAGATAATATCAAAATGATACATATCTAGAAGAATTAAATCAACAACTAGAGGAAGTCTCTTCACCTCCACAATGCACCATGGATAGGACACATCGGTCACAATAGAGGACCTCGTGGGCGTGGATATAACCAGAGAAAAATCAAGGGTCACAGGGGAAGGTATAATACAACCAGTCAGTCGAAGAAAAATAAAAGAGTGTATGGACCCAGAGTCAAAAGGTATTGAGCAAGAAATGCCATAAACAGGAAGTATACCTTCCACCACCTCATCTGATGCTCTGGCTTTACTAGCAGACACTGCAAAAGCTTTACCCTACACCGTTGGCTTTGGAGCCTGAATCCTCAATGCCTGAGGGCACTCTCTGGCTCTATGCCCCATTTGGTCACAAGTGAAGCAAGCACCCGTCAACTTGGGATACGGTCTACCCTCTTACATTCTCCCACAGTGCTGACACGAACCCACCGAAGCTTGAGAAGATGATGAGATTTGGCCACTCCTTTGTCCAGAAACTGGCTGCCTCGGCTTCTTGTATGGTCTCCCAGAACTAGCCCCAGTGCTGGTACTTGTTCTGCTCTTACTGGACGACTTCTTCCTGAAAAATTCTTCCTTTGCATGCTCTTACTCGTAAATCAAGGCTCGATCCAATACATCAGCATAGGTGGCCAATTTAAGGGTTACCAGCTGCTTGCGGATGTCATCCTGCAAACCCATTAAGAATTTTCTAGTCCTCCTTTCTTTATCTGCAACCATGTAGGGAGCAAACTGTGACAACTCCAAAAACTTAGCATCGTACTCTGCTATCATCCGGTTTCCTTGCCTTAGCTTGAGAAATTCATTCTCTTTCTGAACACGGAGGTTAGATGGAAAATACTTCTCTAAGAATACATCCTCAAACATCTTCCAAGTAATCTCAGCCTCCGGTGCACCCAACACTATTTTCCTCATTTACCACCAATGGTGTGCCTCACCTTCAAGCTGGTAAGATGTAAACAGCACCCAATCCTCCGTTGGGTATCTAATCACGGCAAATACCCTCTTTAGACTTTCTAACCACGAATCTGCCATAAGTGGGTCAGGCTCTCCCAAAACGTCGGCACTCGCTTCTGAACGAAGCGATTATAAGCAGATGACCCAAGATTAACAAGAGCCTGAATGGGAGCCGGAGCAGGAATAGGGGTCAGATGTTGCTACTCCATATTCTCAATGATATTTGTAAAACGCCCCAATAGATTAAGATATTCTACCTCTCGATCTTGGGGCTCTCGGGGTGACTCATCCCTTTGCAAACCTTGACGTCTAGGCGACATCGCCAACTTTAGAAGTCACCACTGAAAAGAAACAGCAAAAGGTTGAGACAATGGTTTGACCGTCCTCTACGACATTACGAGATACATTAACACTTATGCAATTAAAGAGAACAGTCTAAATGAGAGTACTTAATTATCTTAACTTTTTCCGCGTTCACTCATTCATCCTTAACCCATACTATCCTACGCTTCCGTATAAATTCATATCCATCCTAAGGCATCCTTCTCTGATACAAATTGTGACGGATCGGGTTATTTTCCTTGAATAACCTCCGTCAAAGATAATAATGGACTAGTGTTCTAATTAAAATTATTAATATCTTTAGAAAATTAGGCAGAGTTCTATTTATAAATCGAGCATTTACAAAAATACAAACACCTATAAATTAACCCTGCAAACCAATCTATAACAAAACTACAAGTCTCAATACTGAACACACTGGACAGGATCTAATCGCCACATCAATTGAGGTGGCACCGATATCATAACTCCGGTATAATGCCGATGGGGAAGGATGCCTACTAGGAACCTCGATCATAACCACAATGAGGAAGACCTGTGGAAGCATAAAAACCACAATATATAGCGAAAACTGATCTATCATTCAACCATACCAAACGTCATTAATCACTACCATACATGTCTTATACAGTTTATAAAAGTAGAATAAAATTCCTGTTTCGTATACAAAATCAATTAAATCCCAATCCCGAGCACTGCATGCAATATCAGCTGTCTATCACACTTCTATGGCCTATTCTGTCTCGTCGGGCATCAATGTGTTTTCATGTGAAAGAAATATAACAAGAGTGAGCGTACAACCCAACAAATAAAATTACACATTACTAACTACAGGTAGGTAAAAGTGAAAGTAATAATTAGATAAAAAGTCATACACTCAGGACAGAGGAAAACATGAGAGGAAGGAGAACATCCGGAATTATCTAGTTCACGTGTTTACACCAGTTACATTTTATTCACTTTTATTATTTCCGTTAATCTTTGCGGACCCTGGGGCTAATAAGTCGTACTAATCAATGATGCGAGAGAACGAGAAAAGGAATGTGTTCGCTACACATTCTAAAGCCGACTACATTTTAGGTCTGCAGTACTCGACCATCGGCTACATTTTAGGTCTACAGCACTGACCATTGGCTACATTTTAGGCCTACAGCACTCGACTATTGGCTACATTTTAGGCCTGCAGAACTCGATCATCTCAATCGCCCCATATCCCTCGGGGATCAGGGCAATCCTCATTCTTTCACAATAGTATTCTAAAGCGTACCCTGAACATCACCCGCCCTAAGAGTGGCCGGAGTATTCCTTGGGTTCCCACCGTGATGTACATGGTACGTTAGAGGGTACTACACCTATGAACCATGGTCCTAGTTTTAAGATTAGTCTTAATCCTTTAAAGGGGAATCCACCATTTTTTATATACATTCTCCAATCAAAAAATCACATTCCCATCACATATCTCCATCCGGGAGACCAAATTCATCATGTCGCACCTTGTGGATTCCCTTCCATTTACTTGTTCGGTTCCTTTCTTTATTTCGGGGTTTAAATCTTTCAATCATTAAATTTAACTCGTAAGAGAGTTTGGTTTTACTTACCTCTGTTGGTTAAACATCACCTTAGAAGCCTCCGGGATACATTCCCTTACTCCCGGTGCACAATTACACATTTCAGGGCTTACAATTTTACACAAATATTTAGTCATAAGTTCCATCACAATTGAAGGAAGCTAAAGCCTGCATATTTACCTTCCATTTTTGGGTGAATAGTGTCAGGCCACTTTTAGAGGGCTCGGACGCCGTGAACGGGTCGATTCTTGCAGAATCGGAAGTCCAGTCGATGTATACTTACAATTGGGATGCGGGAATTCATATTTTGTAGTCACTTCAATATATTATGAAGGTGGAAACATGTAAATTTCCCTTTTAATCTCGGGTGAACAGTGATAGTGCCCTTTTAGAGAGCTCGGACGCCGCGAACGGGTCAAAAAGTGCGAGATTGATTACATGGTCGACATATATACACATTTGGGACGTGGTGAGTCACATTTTGGGGTCAATTTAACAAAATAAAGTGCAAAAATGGAAAATCCCCAATTCTCATAGGTTAGGATTTGGCGGTACTCCACCGACCGGATCGGTGAGTAAATCGGACAATAAATTACACAACCCTTAGTCTCAAGTCACGGATATTACATTTTTCATGGTTTGGATGGGTATTGACACTAAAATATCTAATGATAAACGAAAAATATCAAAAGAGGGAAGTTAGTGAGTATGAGAACACTTGGCTCGACGCGTGCTACCACTTTTATAACTGGCTTTCGGACGGATTCAGATTCTACGCCTCAATCTCCTCCTTTCACTTTCTAAAACCGGCGCTCTCCCTCTTTCTTCCTCTTCAGGGCGTTCTGGAAATAAGGGGAAATGATCAAATGCGAAGAAGGCCGCATCTTTATACTCGTTGGGGTGCTCGAGCGCCAGGTGAGCGAGTGGTGAGGGCGACCTCGCTGCCGACCAGTGTTCGAGCGTGCACAGGCGCTCAGCGGGCGAGGGAGCTACTAGTTTTTGATGCTCAAGCTCAGCTTGAGTGCGCGGCCTGCTGCCTGCGCCCCTGCATTTCGTCCTCGAGTGCACAGTAGGCGTAATCTGCTGGCAACGCTTCAACAACAAAATCCTGAGATTATTCACCAATTTTTCTTCCAATGCGCATACTTAATCGTGCAATAAGTCTAGTATTATTTATTATTATGTTGATTGGCACATGTCAATTATGTTTTTAGACTCGGAACCTTACACTCTAAATCCAATTATAGTGACCATGACCCGACACGTGCATGTGACTGCACGACCTATACAAAGTTTTATACTCATTTTCATACAAATATATTGATATAAAAATATAGTGTCCAATAAATTATTTAGACTTTTAGAAAAATATTAAACCCTCTAAAATCATAAAATCCAATCCAACAACCCTGAAAATATCCAATGAACAACACATACATGTCCAAAATAAAAAAATCAAGTGTATAAAAATACACGCATGTTAATAAAAATTTTAAATAGTATCTAAAATACATCAGAAATTAAATCAGACCAAAGAGGGAGTTGACAGATACTTGTTTTGACCTCATACTTTGCAAATTTGAAAAAAGGTGGTCCCGAAGTGCTCAAACGGCACCTTTCTCTCTCCTACCGCACAGAGCTCACATCATTGCCACTCCTCTCTCTGTGCAACTTCTCTGCCGTACTGCTGCTGCCACCAGCGTGGCCGTCATCGGCCTTCTCAGTGCCACCTCGCCGGTGTCAGTGCTTCTCTGCCACCTCTCTCTCACTCTTGGCATGATCTCTCTCTCCACCCGCACGGTCTCTCTCTCTCTCTCTCACATGTGAGCTTACTGCCGAGCATCACTGCCGCTCCTCCAATGGCCACCGCCGACCACCGATTCACAATCTCCACCGCACGGTTCCGCCAATGCCTCCAACGGCTGCTGCCGATGTTCTCGATGACCTTCTCAGCATGCGCCGTCAGCCATCGCAACCACTGACCACCACTACACCACGCATGAACATCCGTCTCCTCACCACACCCCACCATCATAGTCGTCGACCACCTCTCTCCTTGCTCTCCCTTCTCC
>JAODPA010140180.1:0-15932 GCA_025585075.1 Nepenthes mirabilis | reverse complement strand
CGTGAAGAAAGCGGCGGCCAACTATGCGCCGCCCGCCAGGCAATGCAGAACAGCGCCAGCTTAACAGATCTTCTGGAGATACATGATCTCAGACGATTTTACAGGAGCCGTATTTTTGGACAGGGGAATATTCATATTGTTGGAAGAAATTATTTCTGTCCTTTTATGTATTGAATATTGCCCTATATATCTTTTTATGTATGTGGAGTGGCTGTGCACCAGTGTGAGAGAGAGAGAAAAACGATGAAGGAAGGAGAAACAAAAAAAACAACCGTGTGTGTGTTGCCATTACTCTGTTCTTTGATTTCTCTTCGTTCTCTATTGTGTAAATCTCTCACATAGTGAAATACGTTTTCAGCGGACGGATTGTTCCGTGGTTTTTCCCTTGATTAATAAGGGTTTTCCATGTAAAATTTTTATATTCATTGTTCTTCTTCTTTCACATTTCTTACAGTCTTATCTAATCGGGAAAGTGGTCCGCCCTCTTTTTCCCAACAGATTCTTCTATAGATTAAAATTTCAATATTAGTATCGGTATATTAATTGATATATATCTAATTTGGACGTTGTAGATGTAAAGTTTTTTTAGGATGCTAAGAGAAAGACAAAGCAAAAAAATAGCTGATATATATAGACAAATATATCCTAATTGTTGCTCTTATGAAGGCATGCCACAATCATTTTTAGGTATTGAAAAATGTCAACATTGGGACCTTTGGATATTTATGTTTTGCGCTCATGACCACATTAGTCATATCACACAGATGAATCGCACTGTTAGACTGTTTGATGATGAGTTCGGTTTAGTCTACTAGTAGCGGTATCTTATTTCCTAAGATACGGCACATTTCACCACTATAAATTCTTTGAAGGACACTAAAATGCATGGCATTAGGAGAAATCCATTAGATATTTTTAAATGACGTTATGTTTCATCTATACATCAATACTAATAGGCCCACGTATAAATAAATGGATAAATTGGTGTTGCGTTATCCTAGAATATCTCAAGGGTACCACCAAACATTCTTCCAAGCCATTTATGCCATTCTGAACTCATCAGGCATTCATCAATTACTTCGTGCTAGCAGGAATGTGGGCGCTAAGAATTACTTCAGTACTCTACTTTCATAATGCGGGTCAGAATATCTGAAGCCTGAGTAATTTCCTAGAACAAGGCGTTTCTCCCCAATTACCACTTTTCAAATGTTCAACTTTCCAGCTAGATGAGGCCCCTGCAGAGATCAAATATTTTTAAAAAAGGAATCAACAGCAGCATGGTCGCGTGGGTGCACAGTGATTATTGAAGTGCCACAGCTACTATTCTCTCTGCTCAGCCACCTCACGTGGAGTGCAGCCTTGAAGTATGAGTTTACACTCATATAATGTTGGGTTTTGGTTTACTTCTTTGAAAGTCGTATGGCCATTGCACATTGTGTTTTATATCGTTGCGGGCAAGGCTTTGGTGTTCAAATTGAGGTTCAAATGGAAGTTAGTGTTCTAACACCAGACAAATCTATAAAATATAGCGCTGATTTTTTAAACAAAAAATGAGCGAAGAGAACCATTCGGAAACACAAGGGGCACCAAATAAGGGGAGAATTGAGAGAAGAGAAGAAGATGGAGTTTTGATCATTCATTTGAGATCCGATTTGTATTCTACATTTTATCAATTCTGGGTATGTTATTCTTATTTATATAAATAGCGTAATATCAATTGCTTTTGTTTCAATTATTATCTGTAATTAAAGTTTATACACTCATATTGTATTGCATAATTAATGTGTCAGGGGTAGTGATAATTGAATCCCACGTTTGTAGTATATTGTGAAGAAGTTGGATTAGAGAGATTATTTACAATTAGATCTAAAATCTATTAGAAATAATTTTGAATGAAAGGCCTTGTGAATTTTCTTTAGTTGAGAAAAATTTTTACATAAAATTGCATATATAATCTATATGCATGATTGCTTGTGCATTTCTTGTCCCTCACAACTTCCTTAAGGAGAGGAGCAGCTTGTGGTGCCGGGGTTTTCTCCATGAGTGCCTCATTGAAGCTGCTTGTTTACTTGTTCGTGGACATGGGAGATGGATAAGAAACCAACATGGCGACACATTATTTTTCTAAATACTAAGATATTGTCCATTGGGATATATTAACCAAAATTTAAGGTCATTTTAAATTTATAAGAATATAATTGATTAAACAATAGCATTTTATACGAAATTAGCAATTAATACTTTCACTTGGCAATTTCTAATTGCTCTAAGATAACTACTAGCAAAAGTTTCTAAACAAACAATTTACTGAAGATAAAAGAGGGGCATTCTTTAAAAAAATGAAGTCGTTATTGCTCAAAACAAAAAAGAAAATAAAAAACAAGCTTATGTTGAAGACATTTTATTGTTCACAAGAGAGTTAAAAAAAGGGAAATAATCAATCAAACACCCAGCCCTAAATCAACAAAGTTAGGTATCAGACAGAGCTTAGAGTTTCCTTTCCAGCCAGAGTGAACGAGAATGCTAAGGAAAAGGGCAAACATAAAGAGGTATTCTAACAACAAAAAATCAAAAAGATTCAATATCTAAATGATGAACCTACATAAAAATTTCACAACATATAAGGGAACAAGATTCAGAGATATAGCTCTATTTAGAATTCATAGAGGAAGAAATTTATCATAAAATAACAACATAGACCTAGGAAAGTATCGAAACTTTACCATAGCTGTCCCCACGAGCTCCCTCACTCTTAGTCTCTTCTTCTCTTTGTTGGGTACTACTCTTTTTTTTTTTTCCATTTATTGTGAATAACCAGTTCATTTTTCTCATATTGGCTTTATGTTTTAAAATCTTTTATTAATCAATATACATTTGCAATACTTAATCAATTTTCTTCAAATGCCCATTTTTATTGTATTAATTTAAAATCAACAATTAGTCCAAGCGTATCTTAAATATGTTCTTAACATGCTCCTAGCATGTTTAAATTTCAAAAAGATACTCTAACACGTCCCAGAGACTGCCCTACACCGGCCAGATAGTGTTATCCCAGAGGAGATGTCCATGCTTCCTAGTTTATATTCAACAAAGCAACCACTTCCAGCATTGATAAAAGCTTGAGTACCATATGGTTTGCCCACCTTACCTGCATCTGGCGAAGTCTCCTCTCCCTCTCAGATAGTGAGTGCTATGCCACATAATGTTCCTAAGAAAAAGTGGTGTGATTGAGGTCAGAGGTCATAGAAAAGAAGGGATAGACCTAAAAAGACTTGAGTGAAGAACAAAAGATTTTCAAGCCATTAAACTTCCACAGGATATTCCTTTGTATCGAGCAGAACGAGCCTTTTTTATCCTCTCTTCTTCATGAAGTTGATGTCTAAGCAATTGAATACTTGAGAGGGACATGTCTAAGCAATTGAATACTTGGGAGGGACAGATTCCCATTCAACAACAATTATTCACACAACTATCTTTGGTACCACCATACCTGTGCCAGCTCAGCTTGCTTTAATTGGTGTTACAGTCTCCTCTGCGTACCCAGCTATCAAATTTCAAATAATTGTAGGTCAGGTGATCATGTGGACTCCACAAGAATTGGTTTTCTTAATCCTAAAACAAAGTATCCCAGTGTGTGCCATGGAGTACCAGAGTTGCTAGAAGCCAGATCAGGCAACGATGCTCCTCTGATCTGTATGTCGTCAGAAAGCATGTGTGAATTAATGTGTCCCCCAATGGAGAAAAAGTAGGAGCATTAGTGTTTTATAAATGCGTATTGGTCCACTAAAAGAGAAGATTTCTAATAGAAATGAAGTAAGGTTTAATTTAAAGAGGTAACCTAAATTCTCCTGAAGAAAAATTTGGAATACCGATATCTGTTACGGTTATATCAGTATTAAATATATTAAAAAATACCTATCGGCTTTGATTATATTGGATGGAAAAAAATTTTTGAATAATTGTAAGTTGATAGAATTGTACCATTAAATATGCCAATTGTATTAGACGATACAAAAATATATCATGATACTATCACAATATCTAAAAATATCGGTATCTAGGGTCCTAATAAAGATACATATCGACCGATATATATTATATCAGCAAATATTTTCATCCATGCAATGACACATAATTACACACGTGCACACAAGCACCCACCAGCATTCACTTGACCTTGACACACATGCGACAGAAAACACCGCCTAAAGTTCTCACACAACCTCAAAACATTAGCAATTGTAGATAACACAGAAGTCCTTGAAATGAAAGCTCTTTTCCTTTGTTCAATAGAAAGAGAGTCAAAGATACCAAGTATTATTGAATTTTATGAGATGAATAGCATTATGAATATGATATGTCTTTAACCACCTGAAGTACGATCTTACAGGTAAAGAGAAAACATTTTTTAGCCAACATTCATGATGAAAGTGCAGGAAGATTAGTGGAATAAGGCGGAACCAACTCCCCAACTCATTCGGGTTGTACTTCACACAAATTGAAGAAAGCAAGCATGAAGCGGTACCAAGTTTAACTCATCCAAAAGCCAACTATCCCAGTGAAAGCTAATGAAGTTTTGTACTATAACACACTCTTCATTTGAATGTCATTTGGCTTGAAACATAAATTAAGCGTAGCCCTAACTCTCCCATGGACTGGATTATAAATTAAACAAAAAGGGGTTCCTAAGGATTAAACTTTAGAATGTTTAGACATAGAGATTCTAATACTATAATAAGAAACCAATCATTTCAAAAACTTAAGCTATGAGGTGTGGTCTAAGACTGGTTTGTAGTAGACATGGATTTGAACTAGAAATTTGAGGGAGTGTAGAAGAAAGGTCTTATAATAGAACTGCAAATTTAATTTTTTAACTTCCCTGAACATGCCAAGTAATCTTATCTGATGACTAGGAGGTTTTCGTTTCCATGCTAATGATAATTAGCATTTTTTTGGTTCTTGTACATTCACATTTAGCAGAATGCTTATCCTGTGGAGAGTTGGTCACAGATGGATGTGAATCACTAGAAGTGGAAGTTGGAACTAAGTATGCGATCTTTTGGTTTGATGAAATATTGGAAAGAAGGTCAGCCAGTGGAAAGGTAAAACCAGTGATGGAGTAATTTTCTTGTCAGTCATCAGTTCTATATCTTGACCAATTTGTTTCTGTAGAAATGAAGAAAAGGACACTGAATTTGTCACATTTAATCCATGGACAGGTTTTCCAGAGTAAGGGAACCTTGACGATGAGCTCATCATCTTACCATCAGGCTTTATTAATGTTGATTTCAGCTTCACGGTGCTGCTTTTGTTTGTGGAAGATACAAAATGGTTCATTAGAATACGAAAGACATGCGTCAAATCTGTGAAAACAAATAATCTAGAAAGATCAATGAAGATTACAAGAATCTCTGTAATCCCACCACAGCCCACAATACAATTATTCTAATGGGGTAAATGGCAAGGGAAATCAAAACAAGGAAAGGGTTGAACTGTCTTCAAAACATTATAAAAGCTGCTTCTGTTTTTTGTTTCCATCAGTTTCAACACAAACCAACGGCATTGTTCACCAGAGTTTGTTCCTCATTATTTAGTCAAAGCCATGTCCCAAGGCATTTGAACTTCAAATACTTAGCATGGCAAATAGATCTTCTCATAGATTGACTAATTCAAATAGTCATTATAAGCATGAGTGCATCAATAATCTCTTCAACAGATTATTCCTCTTGTCACTATTTTTCAATTTCATGTCAATTTTGTACCACAGAAATTTGTATAACCGAAGACCAAGCTCCATAAATGGGGCAGTTACATCAACCTCTTCATTCTATTCAATACAGCACGACATCCAGGGCTGTCAGATTCTTGATTGCTGTCCAGTATGGGACCATACACTGATGTCAGGTCAATTGACCGACAATTTCTAGGAAGAAGCTAAAAATCTAGGTTCCATTTGGGCGTTACTGTCAAGAATGAACCCACTAGAAATGTTAGAAAACATTAGTAACAATGGTGAAAAGGGTGGGTCAAATGAGTTGAAAGGATGAAAAGCTTGCTTTTGGACAAGGGAGAATGGAAAACATTATTACCTCTCTTTCTAACTGGCCTTTTCTAATTACCAGTGACACCATTTACTTCTCTCCTCTCTCTCTCTCTCTCTTCCTCCCCTATCCGAAATCTCCCAGTCCTCTTGATTTTCCATATCTCATCTCTCATTTTTTTGACTTCTTGCATTTTTCCTAATCTCTCTTCAGTCCTAAAATAAAAAAATCGAACTGCTATATCGCATTGCATTTTTTCTGAAATAAAAGTCTTGGTAATCAGGAAAAAAAATTATCAAAAAAACTGAAGACCACCCACTTTAACAAAAGGCCTATCATCTATATTTCTTAGATAGTATTTTTAATTTCAGCCATTAGCCAACAAAGACAGATAGAGAAAGGAACTCTCAGTCAAATTTACTTGAAAAGCATCACGATAATACTGTCAATATAAGCAATCAACATTCCAAAATATTGACCATATCAAGAACTATTGTAAGGAGGATCTTTTTCCTTTTTTTTTCCAGTGAGATTTATTATATGCATTATGTAACTGGAACTTTATATAATAAATTTTCCAAAGAATTTTATTAATAGCTAATGTAGCAAAGTTATATTAAAATATAAGTGATTGCCACCACTGATCCCGTGGTTTGGCTTCAGAACTGATTGCATCAAGGTAAGTCTTTCTAGATCTACCAAGCTCAATGCTATAAAGTCTCTATCCTCAAACATTTATCCCAGTTATTACTCGATTGTCTCTGTTGCAAATATCTAAAACATCTCAACCTCCTTGTTGGGAATTCTTGCAAACAAAAACACGTACACAATTGACATGAAGAAAATGAACTCCCAAAACTCCTATCAGTTGTTATCCACCAAATAACGTGAGAGCACATGAAACAAAATCACACAACCAAATATACAAGTTGCATGACAATATTTAATATAGAAAACCATTATTAACTAAGGAAAAAACTACAAGAGACAAATTCTAAAGTAATCTACTATAAAAGTGTCTAGATATAAATATAATCCCTTACGAGATTTCTTCCTTACAACCTGAATGAATAACCGGTTGAATACAATCTCAACACACCTAACAACTCACTAGAGAAAAATACACCAAAAAATACATCAATGTATTCGACCTTGAAAAAAATGAAACTCGAAGCAGATCGCAACCGAATGTCGAACCTCTTTATTTTTCCTCTCTCTTTTCTCTCTTTGTGCAACACTCCTTTTAAAAATGTCGAACCAAACAACTCACTAGAGAAAAATATACCAAAAAAAGAGTAATAAATACTAATACGTCCCAGAAATAAAACTAGATCAATGTGTTCGACCTTGGAAAAAAATGAAACTTAGATCAGGTTTCAACCAAATGTCGAACCTTTTTATTTTCTTTCTTTCTCTTCTCCCTTTGTGCAGCACTCCTTTTAAAAATGATTTCAGATTTTGCCCTAAAATCTAAACAAAGCCTTTTATATCTCGCGTGGCCCCTTGAGCGGCTAGCTCCTGGCCATCTATAGTGCACCATTGAAAATCCTCAGTCTTGCACTTAAATAGCCAGCTTGTAGTGCTCTTGTAGTTAGCTATTGGAAATCTTTCCTAGCCTAATGCTCAAGCAATCAGCATCAGCTCGTGGCCTTCTCACAAATCCTCTTGTGAAGAGTTTCGCTTGAGCAAACATTGTACAAAATACCTTAATAGCTCTAAAAGTGAAAAATGATATTTCCAATGGGTGGAAGACTCACAAGAGAGTGACTCAAAACTCAACACTCTTTCCTTCGGCTTATATTGAGTACAAACTCCAATTATACATGGTATTTACATTTTTTTAACTTATGAAGATGTACCATTTAGTTATCTCAAGATTCCGTTCAACCACATTTTCTTTTCATATATATTACTTGTTAATTGTATAAATTTTTCATCAACATTACATGGCTGGTTTCAATCATCCAACAAAAATTTCTCTTTAGTTTTAGATGTACTTGACAATCATGCAACTTGCTTCATACACTCGTCATGAACTCCCCTGCATTAACTCTATATTTGACATCTGCTTTGATTTTCCTTCCGCTTAAATGATAGATCGAGGAGAAAATATTCCATTACTTTTAGCAATTTTTTTTGTTGATATGTGAATCATCTTTCTCCTTTCTCGATACAGAGAAACATCCACAGCGAGAGTGTTTGTTAAATCATTTTTTGTCGCATCCACGTATGGCATTCTACATCTAACACGCCTGGTCTACCTTACAAATATGTAATGCATCTTAGCCTCCTTCCTCAAACTTACCTCAAGGGCTGCTCCTAGTTATCATCTTATTAACATTTGTTACTTCAACTTTAGGAGAAGTGCCATTCATTCATCTCAGGATTTTATTCAACTATATATACTTTCATATGGATTATTTGTTAATGGTGCAAATATTGACCTATATTATATGGTGTAAACTATACAGATACTTTACAGTCACGTAATCTAGCCACACTTCTCTATTTAAATTTCCATCTGTTAATGCTTGATATATGTGATATCAATTGCAGTTTCCTTCTTCCTAAAACATTGATTTAAGAGAACAAATTCAAGTGTTTCGACAATTTCTTGACCAATTTGTTGAAGGCTTTGCTCAGTATCCTGCATAAAATTATCAGAATCACACTTAATGTACTCCTTACTAGTATTTACCCTTAAGCCTCTAAACTGAGATCTCCCTTTGTAGTTCTAACTGATATTCCATCCCCTCTCCCATTTCATCAAACAACATACTATCATCAACAAATTCAAATAACACAAGCACGACCACTGATACAATGATGGGAATCACTTGACTTCACCTCCTATATCCCTAACAGTATTTATGGAGCTATCACTCATATACACGGTCACATCAATATAAACCTCATTCACACTCCTAATCTGCCTTAACAACAGTCACAGTACTCTATGTATTTAATCATAATCCTTTTACAAAAGTTGAAAAACCTAACATTAATCCTTTTTTCTTCTCTGGACTCCTGAACTAATATTATTAAAAAGTGGTTAGCATCTAAATCTAATCTCCAAGGAATAATATTTTTTTCCATTAAGAATAAGAACATTCATTTTGGGAGTCACCTCATTCAACTCCGCAATTTAATTTATAAAATCGAAAGGCCTGTCCCTTGCCAATTAGTTCTTTGCCTTTTTCAAGCCTGAATTAGCACCCAAAAGGTTTAGATGCACTGTGGTTTGAGCTTAGGTTGTTACAATCGATAGCAAACCTTTGTCCTCTGTGGCATGTGACTTTGTGGATCTTGTTGGGTCATATTGTATACCATTATGAGACATGCCCCCCAAGTCTAATAGGAGAATGGGCAAACGTTATGCAAACAATCAGCTGTTACACAAACAGAAAGAAACAGCAGCTGAATGCAAATAAGAAGGCCATAACAGAACAGGAAGCTAACAACAGGATCCGCAAAGTAGTTGTCAATTAGATGCTATGAACAGAAATCAGTTTGTGTAAGCAACTTTATCACCTGTACATTGTCTATATATAAAGCCATAGTCATGTACAAGATCGAGCATGGAGAAATATGAATTGAATAGAATGAAATAGAAGTTCATATCAGCACGGTCGGAACTCTTCTCCTCTCTTCTTATGTTGCCTAATTTTCATCTCTTTGGTCACTATTTGCCTCTTTTTCCTTTCATTTTCCTGTGTTAATAAGTGATTAAAGGCCCAAATGAGTTTTACAAACAATTGGTACAAGGGACTGTCAAGTGAATTGAATGCTTCTCGTATGCAATGACAGTCCACCTTTGCATGCTTTGAACACTCATGATAAATAGGATTAGCAATAATTTGAATGGCCCTAGTATTATCAGCATGGAGAGGAGTGGGATCAAATTGGAGAAATCCAAGCTTTGCCAAAAACCCGCGAAACCAAACAATCTCAGACTAGGCATTTCCAAGAAACATGCATAAATTTGTAAAAGACCATCCTGTATCTGGGTATTCAGCCCAATCCGCATCACTATATCTCACCAACTGAAGAGATGAGTCAGCAGGGAAGAACAAACCATGTGTAGGCATTCCATGAAGATAACAAATGATGCAATGAACAGTAGCAAAATGTAGGTGATAATGGGTGCGTATAAATTGACTAACTTGTTGAATGTCAAAAGAAATATCCAATCAAGTAATAGTCAAATAGGTTGTAAAGAAGATTACCTTCATCATAGTAGTATTTAACATAGATTTCCAAATGGCTATTTACATGAGAGGTATTTTAAAGATCAACTAAATTAATCAAATTTTGAGTGTACTTACATTAATTCAAAAAGACACCTGTAGAATTCTTATGAACTTCTAATCCTAATAAGTACGTAAAAAGGCCGAGATCTTTCAGATGAAACAAGGTGTGCAGATGCTGCTGCAGATGAGTGATCAAAACAGAGTCTCACCCCAGTTATAATAATATCATTAATGTAAAAAAGATGAATAATACCTGTAGACGTCTTATTAAATAATAAAAATAAGTCATACTGACTTTGCTTAAATGTAAAACAAAGCCATGTAGAGCAAAATTTATCAAACTATGCTCAAGGAACTTGTTTCAACTTATATAAAGATTTCTTTAATTTACATACATCTGAAGAGCCAACAAAAAAATAAGTCAAGTGGCAGGGCCATAAAAATCTCTTCATTGAGATCACTATGAAAAATAAAGTATTTTTAACATCTATTTGATAAAGATGCCATCCCTATGAGGCAGCAATAGAGATGACTATGCAAATAGTATACATCTTGGCAACAAAAGCAAACATCTTATAATTTATTCCATACTCGTCTATTACTAAGGGCAACCAAGCAAGCTTTAGAGAAATCAATAGTGCCATCGAAGAGAATCTTAATCGAGAATGCTCATTTACAACCAATGACCTTAACATGAAGCGGACAAGGAACAACATCCTATATATGGTTCTCTTGAAGGGCCCAAAGTTCTTTTATCATTGCCTCTTGCCAACGAGCATATTTAATGGCGTTGGAATAGCAGGAGGGAACGGGAATAGAATCCAAATTAGCATTAGAAGAAGTAGCCAAAAATCCACCCCAATTAAGGGGACAAGAAACTTGAGTAGATCATCATGGACTAGGTCTTGACGCTGGAATCTCCACAGGAGTTGTAGACTAATCAGGCTTAGATGGCTGGTCAGGAACACGAGGGACTGCAATTGGTCGCCACTATTCATATACCAAGCCTGGTTTGTAGCATACGATAGGCATGGAGGGATTGTCAAAATTAATAATAGCATATATATCTGGTACGGATTAAACATGATTAGAAAAATATATCCATTTTCAAGAAATACAACATGACGTGAAGTATGAAATTTGTGAGTGATCCATTCATAGCATATAGGTATATCCTTTGTGCGAAATGCTATATAGTATAAATGCAGAGTTAATAGATTAAGTCAAAAGTTTATAACGTTCTTAAGATGATAAATGAACAAAACAAATACACCCAAAAGTGTGTAAATCAATGTCCTGAGGATGTTGGTGATAAAGATGAAAGTAAAAACTATCAAAGTTTAACTGTTCTGTGAAAAGCCTATAAATTTAATAAACTGTTGTGGATAAAATTTCGACCCATAAGTTATGTGTAACAGTTGAATCAAGTAACAATGTTCATGAGCATTGGTTCTCACATTCAATAACACCATTTTGTTGAAGTGGATAGAAATGGAAACACTGAAAAACAATACTTTTTTGTTAGAGGAAAGTATGAAATTCATGAGACATATATTCTCTATGAGATTCATATAATAATACTTTGATTCTCAAAGAGAATTGTATTCCAATATAGGCCATGAATTTTTAAAATACAAAAAATGCTTTAAATTTAAAATGAATAAAATAAATCTAGATATAATTACTGTAGTTATTAATAAATGTCATAAAATAGTTATAGTTAGTATGAAATATAATAGGAGTAATGCGTTGTATATTAGTGTGAATCATATCAAAGCTTTTTGTAGCACAATTTCTTTGCACAGTGTACAGCAGAATACCCATATTCCTTACATTCGAAGCATTAAACTTTACACACATCTCTACTCTTGCCTTTCTTGTGAGCTGCATAAGCTACAGCATTAACGGACAAGCTGCCTTACTAGAAAGAGACGTGTGGCAAGATATTACTCCTCCTAAAGTAACTCTCCAAAGCACACATCCAAAGATAGAGAATGGCCATGATTCATTAAATTTGAGCGAGTGGCCTCAAATTCAAATCAAAACTTCAACAAGAATCAATCACACCTGCCTTGTTCATGAACTTCTGAATAGCAATGAAGGATTTAGCAAGTATTTTGGTATAAACCATACCAGCAAATTTGATCATAAGTTTTGAAACTACATAAATAATCTTAAATAGAGATCTCCCCCTACATGTAACAAGATATTTTATATTTCATTTGAAAACTCTGGGTAGTATTGCCTTGATAATATATCTTTTTGAGATATTCCTAAATACATTTAGCAGCTTTATAAAACATCAAATTAAGAATAAAAAGGGGATCAACAGATCCCAAAATCTAAGTTACCACTCGAGTATCTTTAACGATTCATTCAGCTAATTTTAAAGTATCTATAAGAAGAGAATTACTCCCATATATATGACCGCGCATGTCCTTTCCTATGACAAATAGTTAAAATTAGAATTCTTAAATACAATAGCTTTTACCAATGAATAGTCTTTCAAAAATATTAGAGTTGCTTGAAGACATAATTATAAGAAGAAAAAGATTTAGAAAAATAACTACACAAGTAAAACTCAGGGCCCAGTGCAAACACACGGCTGAACACGCACAACCATGAGAAAGTTGTCACTGTTCGCACTATTTACCACTGTTCCCAGATAGAAAGTTGGAACCACTTACCGATGTTCGCTACTGTTCAGTAATGAAATTGGATTTCGTTACTGTTCGCAGAGAGGATTTCGCAAGAGGCTCCAAATGTTTCGCACAGAAAGACGAAGAAGCTTCCGCTTGCAGATAGACAAAGAAATTGGATTTCGACAATTCGCAGAGAGAGAGGCTTCCACTTGCAGAACAAAACAAATTGCTAGAGACGACACAGATGAAATTGCTCAAAGATAAATAGAGGGTGCCGAATAGCACGAAATCACCGCAACCACCGAGTTTCAATCACCAGGACCAAGAACAATAACGAAAGCACCGAAAATGGATGATGAAATCCTCCGCTAGAAATCACCGAAAGATTGTCGACCTTCTTCGACAGCATACCAACAGGAAATAGATTGCAGAATACGAAAGTATGGAACAAAGGAACAGCGGTAATTTGGGTTTTTAGCTCTGATACCATGTCAAGTGCATTGAATACTTGATGCACTGTACTGTGAGGGTGATTCTCATAATATATAAAGTAAGCAACGAGTATATTTACAACTATAACACCATAAATCGTTCGATTTCCTTCCTTCTTTAGACAAGTTTCCATCGTTGGGAATTTTGGTTCTTAGCAAATTCAACAATTTGTTTTTTCCAAAAACACAAAAACAGATTCAGTTAGATTCTGATTCAGTAATTACTCGGGAAATTCTGCAGTTCACCAATTGTTTCACAATCACTACTTCATCACTTCTGCAATTCGGCAGGGCAAGATACTGCAAATTCAAGTCTGAAAGGACTCAATTTCAGTTTGTTGCAATTTCACTGCTAATTTTGCAAAAAATCCAGTCCCTATTTTGTTCTTATTCTTCCAAAAGATTCAGGAAGGCTGGTTTGCTGATTAGCAGCAGTCTTGTCTTGAATCAGCAGCTATAAATCTGGTTCTGTAAGAGAATTCAGATTATGGTCTTGGATAATGTAGATACTCCACCAAGTGTGCAACTGAATTCTGAATTGATTACACAAGCAATTCTAGAAATCTACTATGACCTCTGATGTGTTTTCAATAATTCAAGAAGGCTCATCTGATTTCAGAAATGGTTTCCTCCTAAGATTTTTTATTCCAACTCCTTCAATCAAATACCAAAGCGGCAACAAGTACTTCGAAGAATAGATCTTGCTGCCTTGCAACACCTACGATCCATTAATAAAATATTCAGCAACATAGATTCTAATCTGTATCTATTTATGGACTTGCTATAAGCAAAGAAATCTTCCAAATACCAACCAAACAACCAGCCAATCCCAAATCCAGTTCAAAGCCAAACTCCTATGAAAATGCAAACCCAATTTGAAGCAACAAACACAAATTTGGCTTCAAACAATCTCTTGAATCAGAGAGAAGATATCACAGCATCAGCCCTCTACATGATTATAATAATGATTCTTAAGATAATGAGGATAATCTACCTACAGCTTGTCCATCACCTCCTCTTCCAATCATTTTTTCTTCCCCATCAATAAAAATCAGCCACGGTATCACAGGATTGGCCTTAACAGTACCTACTAAGGTCACTGGTTGAATCTCCAGTCTCTACATTAAGGAAGCTCTTCATCAACATTTAGAATTATGGGTGGAATGTTCATCAGCAAAACATCCTTTCAATTTCAAATGGACTACCCTCAGAACATCAGCAACACAATTCTGGTTATCCTCACAAGATATTTCTTGGGGAATGTTGCGACCCTAAGAAGTATGGACATTGACGCAAGGACATGGACATGAGACAATACTGACTTGTCGACAATTTATTTTCTTTTAAAAATGAGGATGTGACATATTGAGGCCACGTTAAATAAAATTTTTAATTTATTATACATATGAAGCTATAATAGACCAACAACATTACTATCTATTAATTGAACAATAAAAAAAGGTATGTTTCATATTTCCCCATCCGAAAAAATCATTAGAAAAATAGTATACAAGTGAGCTAATATAAAACATGTCACGTCTCAAAACCCAATCTTGTAGTTAATAATTACCGATATTAATTAATTATTCAATTAGCAGTCTGGTCAACAATGAACGTGAGCTTCACGTTGATATCTTGACCGATCAAAATAAAATAATATTAATTGAACACAAAATCCGAATTGCCATGTCATAATATGGCTCCAATACCGACCAAATCGTAACGTCAGACCTCATATAAGGATTTCTGTCTCTAAATCAAAATAAAATCAAAGTGCACAATTTAACTGAAACTAAAATTCCATTGCTGTCTGCTGTCGGGCAACCAATAGCCCATGACTACAAACTATAATTAACATAAACAACATCTATAAGTTACCGAACAAACCACCATTCATCTCAATGTTTACAAATCGTTATCTGAATAACATAAACATATTAACTGCTATTCGAAAACTGAGATACAACATCAATATTTTATAATTCTAATTCTAATATTTTAAATGATTCATCATTCAATCCTAATCATCCTACAAGTGTTCGAGCTTCTTATCTGAAGGGTTAGTGAAAAAAATAGAAAATATAGTAAGCCAAAAATTCAATAAGGCATATAATTTTGCATAATTCAACATATAATTTGTATTAAAACATATCAGAATGACTATAAATTAGATCAGATATAATGATACGGATTTCTATAACAATTATACACAACTTTTCAAACTTATTTTTCAGTGCATAATCAAAATGTGTCATATAGATTAGTACTCAATTATGCAACTTCTTAAGGGCCAGGGCCAGTAGGGCTTACCAACTAAATGAGCGGATAATCAAAATCCGAGTTATATTTGTTTCTATACAACCGAAAGTTATACGCTACTATTTAATACCTATAGGTGGGTTGTCTTACATATAATCTTGTAGACGGAGCCGAACGTTGCTTTCACCCACAGATGATATATTCAAATCTCAATTACTATAATATACTAATATATACCACAATAAACAA
>JAODPA010140169.1:0-15933 GCA_025585075.1 Nepenthes mirabilis | reverse complement strand
TCAATTGTTGAATGCTTAATCCAATGGTCAAAACCTACATAGGAGGGCTTTCTCTCGCTCTTGCGAAGGCTCCCCTCCAATCCAATGCACACGAGACTACCATTGCTCAGAAAACTTCTCAGGTTACTAAGAAATATGCATGTATTATTGGATTTTGGTCACTCTATTATGGATAATTCAACAAACAAAAAGTTGTTGAAAGATCGAAATTTTTGCATGTGTGAGGCAACAGCCGAAGGAAGCTAGCCGGCCAACTGCAGGCCAGCTAGCTAGTGGCCAAAGATGTCAGCCAGCCTGCTGGCCAAGGAGGCAGCTAGCAAGGAGGCAGCCGGCTAGACAACAAGGAATGACTGGCTGGACTATAGGATGAGGGTGACCGGACTGTTGGTTCAAAGGCAACCAAACTGCTTATATCAAAGGATGACCGACTGCCGAAATGAAGAAAGGTGCGAACTCATTGCCCGGGAAAATAAGTGAGCAGGTAAGTGTAACAAATCACCTATAAAATACAGAGTAAGTGACCAACTTGCAAAGTAGGTGTCGCAGGTGAGGAGATACATCTCTATATATATCGTTGCTACTCTGGAAAGAGAAGAAGAGTGGAGACGAAGTACGAATATAAGACTTCGCCGCTACACTAATAAAATCTGAGTGTAGATAGTGTCACTAGCGAAAAAGAAGATAACAAAAACAGAGAAAAGAGAGAAAGAGAGTTCTCTAGCTCTCAAGTATTATACTCTATCTCGGGTCAGTTGCAGGTACTCTGTCTTGAAAATTTGTATAACCAAATTTTATATGGTAAAAATTTTTTAAAATTTGTCCCGTAATCTTTTCTTAGGTTGAAAAGAATTTTTCACGTTAAAATCGTTGTGCATTGTCATGTTCCCTGTGCTCACAATTTGATAGCTGACGACCGATGGGGGTGCAGGTATTATTCCACCGTGAAGGGCAGTGTATATCCATGACGAACCCCAATAAGTCAGAGACAGGTTGTAAACCTATAATTTAATGACATTGACGTCAAGGAGTACACTATTTTGTGTGAAACAGTTTAATGAGCAAAATAATTTAATTCTTTGGTAAGAAAGAGTGAGAAATATTGACTCGGAAAAAAATGGTAAAAGTATTTCGGAGGAATGGAGACAAGCCAAAAAATATGACGGATGAGGAGTGGCAATGGCAAGATAAGAGGGATCTTGCTAATTACACGATCAAGTTATATCTTACAGATTATATTTTTTAAGAGGTCATTGGCTTGTCGGCTCCAACGGAGGTATGGAAAAAGCTTGAGAGCCGGTATAATTCTAAGTTCCTGATGAAAAAGCTACATATGAAGAAGCAGTTTTATGGCCTTCGATTGTCCGAAGGGAAAAGCTTTAAAAAGCACTTGGACGAATTCAACCAGATTTTAATGCAACTGACAGCACTTGATAAGAAGATTGGGGAAGAAGACAAGACATTGGTATTGCTGGCCTCATATGATCATATTGCCACGACGTTACTGTTCGGGAAGGACATGCTCAGGCTTAATAAGGTCACTGCTTCCCTGATTATGAATAAGTCAAGGCGGAGAGGAGGAGCTGAGAATTCAAGGGAGCCAAGTCTGCTTGTTGCTACCAACGGTCGAAAACAAGGAAGGTCGAGGGCAAGAGGTGACAAATTGAAGAGGAGCAACGATCGGCCCAAGTTTCAGGATATTGAGTACTTCTATTGTTGGTGTGAGTGCGGGTTGGTTTGTAGTTCAATCCCTTTGCCCTGCTGATGGAGCTGTAGGTGATGCTGGAGGGGTAATTGATTCCATGCAGCTCCTGAGACGGCTGCAGTTGAATTTAGCTGCCAAAAATTGATGCAGTTGGTACTGGCGTGGTAGTATGATGTTCTGGAGCAATCTTGATGTTTAAAGTTTTGAGGCTTCCACACAAAAGCAGTATGCTGCTTTTGCCGTGAGCCTAGCTGGTGTAACATGGTGTTGGGCTGCTATTTTGTGCTAAAATCCAGCCTTCCCAATGAATAATGGTGCTGAAAATTATGGCTTCTAATTTCCAGTGTGAGAGATAGAATATGGTGTGACGTTGTTACTCTCCTTTGCCGAATGGTGGATTAATGGTGTGAGTTTGGGCTGGTTTCCCTTCCACGCTGCTGCTATTGACTGATGCTATGGTTGACAACAGTGCTACCCAAGGATATAAATGAAGGCCTGCCAGCTATGCTGACCTTGTGGGGCTAGAGTTTTCACTGCTTTGGCTGTTTTGCTGAGAGATATAAAATGGGATGTGCAGCTTTGGCCTAGGTTCCTTTTGGCTGAGGTAGTGTTGTGCCTAAAATGAGCAGCAACAGACTGAGGACGAACACTGCCTTCTTTGCCGAGTTGCTGTGCAAGGTCACTTCTGGGCGAAAGCTGTGTTGTGCAATTATGCTGGGTTTCAATGTCCAAAATGCATTAGAAAGCTACCAGGGTCCCTTATGGCTGAGCCGGTGCTTGTCCGAGAGCTTGGGCGTTCTGGTTTTCTATGCCCGAGATGCATAGGAATAATACCGAGGTCCCTTATGGCCGGTATGGTTTTGTCCAGGATGAGTCTTGTTTGGGCAGCCGGTTTTGCATCGAGATACCAATGGCAGAGGTGGCTGCCAACTGTATGAGATGCAGTTGTGGAGCTGCATTAGCCCTAAAGCTAAAATGGTTTGCTGATTGCAGAATTCCCAAAGGAAACCGACGGCCTGCTACCTGATGCTGCTGCTAAAGCAAAGGTCCTCTGCTGCCCTGGGGTGTTGCATGCTGGGGATGGTTACTGATGCTAAATAGCGGGAGCAGCTGCTGTGGAATGCTGCAGTTGCCCTCATTGTTGTGTTATGAAGTTTGGTGCGGAGCCATGCTATTCAAAACCTCCCGCTGGAAAGTGCCAAGGTGGTTTGTTTTTGTCTGCTATTTCACATTGGACCGGGATGATGCATATTGCCCGTGATAGGCCTTGGTCGAGATGCCCTCTCTCGGCTTTGCCGATGTATGCCCGGGATGGGTTGCTTTTGACCGAGGTCACTAAGGCCAATGTGTGAGCGCTGTACTATGATTCTGCTTGTGTAATTTCGGCTGCATTTTTTTATTTTTTCATGACTTGAGTCATGGTCTAAGATTATGACATGTTCATAAGGTTTTGGGTATACCCCATTGTATTTGTTCTAACTCCAAGTCGGCATAATACTTGGAGTTAGCACAAAGTTTTATATCTTTCTTTTAAATTTAATACAATTTACTTACCAAAAAAAGAGTACTTCTACTGTGGCAAGAAGGGCCACTTGAAGCGGGACTGCCTAAGGAGAAAGTAGGAGAAGGAGGGGGGAGGCGAGCATGAAGAGAGGAGGGATCATGACGATGATCGAGTCTTTGTATTCTTTGCTTGGATTGTCCATGCAAGAAAGACACAGAGCTTTTCGAGCTATGAGACAAATTGGGTAATGGATAGTAGTGCCTCACACCATGTGATACCGAGGAAGTCCCACTTCACACATTACACACTAGGGTACCACAAGGCATTGAAAATGGATAACGGTGGTTCGTTAAGAGTGATTGGCATTGGGAATGTTTGCTTGCCGACAAGTAACAGGGCAAAACTCATGTTGAAGGATGTGAAACATGCTCCGAATTTGAAATTGAATGTGATTTCAATCGAGAAGCTTCATAAAGATAGTTTCAACACAATGTTTGAAAACGGCTAGTGCAAACTTGCCAAAGGCACCTCAGTTGTGACAAGGGAAAGAAAGCACTCAAGTTGGTAATTGATGGATGTTTCAGTTGTCAAGGATAATATCAATATGACAAATTGGGGCATTGGTCAAGGTGATAGGAAGCGAAAGTCAAGGTAGAGTGCAAGGGGAAATGATTCTATCGCAAAGCAAAAGCCAGAAGGGAGTGAGACTACTCCAGGTTCGGTAAATAAGAAGAAGGTATCATTCAAGCTTATGGAGGCCGACGTCGTGATCCCAATTGAGGGGAAGCTGCTGAAGGGTAGGTGACGATGATCATCGGTTAGAGGTAAAGGGTCTCTCCTATAATGTCATGAGGGAAAGTTTGTTAAATTTTGATTACTTCATTGTGGGTAACTCAACAAATAGAAAATTATCGGATGATTAGATAGTTCACACACGCGAAGCACGCACGACGAGCTGCCCAGCCGACTAGCTGGAGGTCCGCTAGCTAAGGGCCGACCCGCCTGTTGGCCAAAACAGAATGGCCAACTGCAAGGTAGCCAGCTACTAGCCAAAGAGATTGGCTTGCTTGCTGGCCAATGAGGCAGCCAACAGGGAGGCGGCCGGCCGCATAGCAAGGGCCGACCAGCCGGACTGCAGGATGAAGGACGATCAACAAGACGAGGGTAACCAAACCGCTGCTTCAAAGGAAACCAAACTGCTTATATTGAAGGATGATCGGCTGTCGAAATGAAAAAAGATGCGAACTCATTATGCGGAAAAATGAATAAGTATGTACAACAAATCACTTGTAAAGTTCAGAATAGGTAACCGACTTGTAGAGTAACTAACTTACAAAGTAGGTGTCATAGGTGAGAAGATACATTTCTATATACATATATATATCATTGCTACTCTGGGAAGAGAAGAGGAGCGGAGACAAAGTGCGAACGTGAGATTTCGCCGCTACACTCGTAAAATCTGAGAGTAGAGAGCGCTACCAATGAGAAAGAAGAGAAGAAAAAGAGAGAAAAGAGAGGAGAGTTCTCTTACTCCATATCGGATTGGTTGTTGAAATTCTGTCTCGGAGGTTTGTATAACCAAATTTTATATAATGGAGATTTTTCAGAGTTTGTCCCACAATTTTTTCCTTAATTGAAAAAGATTTTCTACGTTAAAATCATTATATATCTTTATATTCCCTGTGCTCACAATTTGATGACTAACGACCGACGGGGATGCAAGTTTTATTCCGCTGCAAAGGGTGGAGTGTATCCGGAACAAACCCCAACATGTATATGGTTCTTTGCCAATAATTGTTTCATTTATACTGAGTGGAAAACATTTACATTCAATCTCCAAACATAAACAAAAACAACAGCAAATTCTTGGTTAACCTAAGTGCACATCTGAGAACCTCTTCTTTTCCCCACTCCCCCCTGTAAACACCTTTATGCTAAACCTAAAGCAGCCACCTCAACCTTGTATGGTGGGGGCATCGCCTTTACATTTTCTTTGTTTTATATGGTACATGAATAGGACGGGAATGAAAAGCATCCTCGGGCATAAATAGAAGGTATCGTAGGCACGTTGAATGAGACTGTCACATTTCTTAATTACTCTCCAGTTGAATGAATCTGAATGGCATGGGAATGATGCTGCTCAGCTAGTTCTTCAGATGAAACAGCTGATATATCAGTCACGGGAAGCCCCTAAAAACCCAATCAAAATCCAAAATATGAGCAGAAAGGATGACTGAAGAAGAGAGGGAACAAAAAGGAGAAAAGAGAGCTTACGGATCGATCCCAGCCACGTTGACAGCCGATGACTGCTAGCATTATAATGTAGATGAGCAATATAATGCGAGTAATTCCTACCACTGCCCACTGTCAGAAAATAATATCCCACAATTGATTTCACGGACAAACTCACTCTAAACCATCCACCCATAAAAAAAAATAACTATGATGGTAAGTTTTCAATCTCACGATGAACACTGGGAGACGAAGCTCAGAACTATTGGCAATGATTGGAGCAGTGTGCCGCAAAACTACAAGCACAATGAACTGCACATTGAAGAGGAAGAGGATGGAGTCAGGATGATATCAAGGCAGATCCCAATACACCAACAGAAGTCTCTTATCAACCCTACGTTTTCTCTTTAACACATTTAAGGCCAACACTACACAAGTTTCTTGCATCTGTAATCCTAGTCATTACCTCTCCGGCCTAATATCTTCCTAATTCTCTTTCCTGTTAAAACTTCATTCAGTATATATCGTCGTGCTTTATTATACTAGAAATATCAAGTCACACCATTAAAGTTTGAAGGCCTTAGCTTGAATATGACAAATGCACAGCACAAAGAGAACTTACGATAATGACAACTAAGCGACACCTGAAGCTTCTTGAAGGAGAATCATCATAGTCAGAATTGACAAGATTACTATCTGCTGAACTTGTTCCTGTACTGTTCAATTCTGTTCTACTCACCAACCAGTTTCTCCTGTTAAAATCACAAATTTAGATGGTTCTCAACTGTGTCCCAATTTGAAGATATTGAAGTAAGCTCAAATATCCAGACAGAGATAAAGTAAGAAGGAAACATGACCTAAAGTTTATAGGAATCCTCCGACGTTCAAATAGAGGAGAAGGGGCAGTATAGCCAGTCTTGAATTGCTGTACATAGCAGCCGTGAACACTAAATAAACTAAAACCAGAGTAATTTTGCATGTATAAAATATCAAAAAGAAAATGCAACAACAGCTGATAAGCTAAGAATTTTCTAAGACGGTGATGGAACAAAGGTTTGATGAATTCATTAGGAGTACAAAGTGATATCGCTAACCTCGTGGCATATTTCGCACACAATATCACCCTTCTCGTTACACCATCTTTGCACACAAATGCGGTGAGCATACTGCACAATAGTTTAGCACAATTTACCACACTTAGTTACAAAAGAAAATCACATCAAGAGGTACCAAATTGAAAAGAAAGAATGATATGCATTGAAGTTATGTTGCTATCGTCCCAACAGTCCGGCTTCCGTAACAGCAACCTCCTTCCACAACCAACAGCACAAGAAAATGACAGAGAAGGGGAGTTCAAACAGAGGGAAAGAGGGAGACAGAGGAGTCAAGGAAGAAGAGAGGAAGAGCAGGAAGAAACAATCGAGATAAGCAGAGAAGATTCGAGAATAAGGTAAAAGTGGAAAATATCTTCTGTACTCATTATACCAATGTCAGTCATTATATACGGGAAACGGGTATTGGGTAAAACAGGAAACGGGGGAACTTGTAACGGAACCGAATATGCTAACAGTAGTAACCAGAAACAAACAGAAAGCAAATGAGGGGAAGTAATAAGCTAACTGCTCCCACGTGCACTAATTTATGCAAGTATATAAAGTATGTCCAGGTGTGTGATATCTAATATAAAATCTTGAAGAAAGTCACGGAATCATCGGGGCGGCTAGATTGTTCGGGCACTTTTCACTGCGTTGGCTGATTAGCGGGTGCGAGAATATTGTTGGCTAAGAGATCGGTAACATTACCCTCCCCATCAAGCAAAGCCTTATCCTTAAGGTTAAAAGATAAAAAATCTTGGATGAAGTCACTGGCAGGCTCCCAAGTGGCATCCTCAACGGGTTGGAACCGCCATTGTACCAAAAACTGAGGCACAATTACTCCTTGTTGGAGAACTCTTTTAAAACAAATAATATGAGAAGGAAACAAGATGGGTTAGGAGCCCATAGCATCCTGCGGAAGGGCCGCCGGCTGCCTGGAAAGGCCATCGTAGCTTTTTCTAAGCAGCGACACATGAAAAACATTATAAACGTAGGAATACTCCGAAAGGTGTAACCGATATGAGACCGAAAAAATGCGTTCCATGATATGAAAAGGCCAATAATAGCACTTGGCGAGCTTATTTGATTGCACTTACCAAAAAAAAAGAAAAACAGAGCTTATTTGATTGCCGCTGTACCACTGTGGTTTGACGGTAGGGTTGGAGTTTGACAAAGATCCAATCGCCCACTTGAAACTCTTTATCAGTCCAATTGGCGTCAGCTTGATTCTTCATGCGGAGCTGGTCGTGCTGGAGATTAATTTTGAGTTGTTCTAGTAGGCCGGCACAAGTTGAAAGCAGGTCATCAACCACGGCAATGGATAAAGTGCCCTGGATATAATCAGCTAGAGCAGGGGGTGATCTGCCGTATACGGCCTCTAATGGGCTTATTTTGATAGATGAGTGCCAAGCGGTATTATAGCTCCTCTCAGCCCAAGGCAAAAACTGTACCCAAGTAGTTAGATTTTTAGCTGCAAAGCAACATAAATAATCCTCCAAGCACCAGTTGACCACTTCGGTTTACCCATCGGTTTGTGCGTGATAAGCACTGCTATGGGACAAGGTAGTACTCTTCAATATGAATAGCTCTTTCCAGAATTTGTTCATGAAAAGAGGGTCCCGGTCAGAGATGATTTCGGTGGATAAGCCATGCAATCGGCAGACCTCCTTAATGAACACATCTACCAAGTCTTCAGCACTAAAGTGAGTGTTGAGAGCTGAAAAGTGGGCATACTTTGACAACCGATCAACCACTACAACTATAACGATCTTCCCTCCGAATACAAGCAAATGTGTAATAAAATCCATAAAAAGAGAATCCCAGATTTTTTCGGGAATCAGAAGGGGCTGCAACACTCCGTGAGGAGCAATATTGAGAGGTTTCACCTGTTGACAAATAGAACACCGATTGATGTAATCACAAATATCCTTGCGCATGTGGGGCCAATAAAAATTTGTGGATATCCTAGCGTGAGTCCGTTAAACCCCCGCATGTCCCCCGATGGGCAAATCATGGTATTCATGCAAAATTAATTCTGGCAAAGCAAAATTAATGGGCACCAATATTCTGTTTTTGTAAAAGACCAGCCCGTCCCGCACGGTATAATGTTCAAAGGCCCCAGGTTGATTCCAAATGAATACGATCAGTTCAGCAGAAGGGCCATGCTTATTATAAAAACTGTGGAGGGCGCTAGATGGGCCATCACTGGTTCAAAAACTACACACAATGCCTAGTAAGAAGCAATAGAGAGATGTGACAGGGCATCGGCTGGCCCATTCTCCTTGCCAGGTCAGTAGTCAATTTCAAAGTCATAGCCCAATAATTTAGTGATCCATTTCTGTTGCTCAGGAGTGTGGATGGCCTATTTTAACAGGACTTTGAGGGGCTGGTGATTAGTTAAGGTGGTGAATTTTGTGCCCAAAAGATACTGTCACCATTTTTTTACAATCTCTGAAATGGCACAGAGTTCCCTAACGTAGGTAGAGGCTATTTGTAATCTGGGACAGATCTGCCGACTAAAAAAGTGATAGGATGTCCCGCCTGCATTAAGATTGCTCCGATACCATCTCCGGATGCATCAGTCTGAACAACAAATGGCCAGGCAAAATCTAGCAATGCCAACACTGGAGTGTCAATTAGGGCAACTTTGAGTGCCTAAAAAGCCGCCGCTGCCTCCGAGGACCATATGAAGGCATCCTTCCAAAACAGTTGGGTGAGGGGGGCTACAATTTGGGTGTAGCGAGCTACAAACCGCAGTTAGTACCCAGCTAATCCCAAGAATCCCCGCAACTGTTTGATGGTGGTTGGGGCGGACCAATTTTGCACGGCTTCAATCTTAGCCGAATCTACTGCGATCCCCATTTCTAAAACAATGTGGCCCTGATAAACTATTGAAGTACACCCAAACTCGCATTTAGATTGTTTAGCATAGAAGGAATGTTCCCGTAAAATCTGCAGCATGCACGCTAGGGGCTAGCAATGCAGTTCCCAAGCGGAACTATAAACTAGGATATCGTCGAAGAAAACCAGTACAAATTTTCGAAGGACAAGGCGGAAAATAGAGTTCATCTCGAACTGAAATGTGGAAGGGGCATTAGAAAGGCCGAAGGGCATTACCAAGAACTCGTAATGGCCTTTGCGTGTCCGGAAAGCTGTTTTGTGAACATCCGCAGTATGTACTCGCAGCTGATGATACCCAGCGCATAATTCCAGCTTGGAAAACATGCGAGCTCCATGTAATTCATCAAATAATTCGTTCAAAGTAGAGATGGGGAAGCAATCTTTAATTGTAAGTGTATTGAGAGCTCGGTAATCGACGTAGAACTGCCAGCTTCCATCCTTCTTAACCAGCAACACAAAAGAAGAAAAAGGGCTAGTACTATGCTGAATAATACCATCATCCAGTATTTCTTGAATTAGCTTCTCCATTTTGGCCTTCTGAAAATGGGTATATTGATATGGTCTGACATTCACCAGCAAAGTAGTAGGTTTCAAAGGAATTATATGATATGTGGAATAGTGAAGGGTAATCCTCTGGGAATTGCAAACACATCTGCATAGGAGGAGAGGATGTTGTTGAGGTTTATAGAAATTTGTGGAGGGATACTCAGAGGAAGCTGGATGGTGGGGCAAGAAGTGGCTAGCTAATTGTCCAGGGAAGGTTCTTGCGCGAGAAGGATGGTTAACTAGAAGTAGAAAGCAACAGATTGAGTGGAGTCACCTCTCCTCAATTGGCCCAATGTCATGATGGCCACAGAAGTTGATGGCATGCCGTGTAGGGTGAGCTTAGTCCCAGCATGATCAAAACTCATCTATAATGCCTGGTAGTCGAAGAGCACAGGGCCAATTGATACGAGCCACTGGACTCCAAAGACAATGTCAGCCCTATAAATCGGCAACAGATAGAGATCAACACTGAAATTTTCCCTGTCCAGTGTGATCTGGACGTTGGTACACAGCCCCTCGCATTTCAATGAGTCCCATTGCCCACCGTGACGTTGAGATGATGAGAAGGCTCTATGGGAAGTCCAAATTATTTAGCCATACGCGTCTACAAAAAATTGTGAGTGGACCCACTGTCAACAAGAATAACAACAGGCTGGCCCGATATTTGTCCCTGCAGCTGCAAGGTAGTTGGTACAGAGTGGCCTTCAAGAGCATGTAACGAAATAATGGGAGTCTGGTCAGGTGGAGGAGGTAAGGATTCAGTTTCCGCAAGTGGGTTTTCTGTAACATCTGGTTCAACAGAGTCCATCTCCAGACTTTGGACTCCTAGAAAAGTACCTCCATCATCCTCCATGATCACACATAAAAATTGTGGGGATTTGCAACGGTGTCCTGGTGTGAGCTTTTCATCACAATTAAAGCATAAGCCATGGTTCCAATGGAAAGCCATTTCAGCAAGGGTCAGTCATTTTATTGGTAGATTAGCAATGGGATTTTTAGCTACCGTGGTAACAATATGTCCAGAGGGTTTGGGAAGGGGTAACCATGGAGAACTCATTCGACTTGCATTCATCTTTTCCTTTACCAGCTTGGCCATACCAATGGCATCTGGCAAGGTCATGGGTTTCAAGAGTAGGAGTTCCCTCCGAATATCATCCCTAAGGCTTCAGATGAAGCAATTTAACAAATTAGTGGTCAACAAACGTGGCATCTGTGTAGAAATAGATTCGAATTTGACCATATAAGTAGCTATGGTTTTAATCTACCTGAGCTTCTAAAGAGAGGCTTCATAATTCATATATGAAGAGGGGCCGAAGCGAAGTTCTAGGTCGTTAGCAAAGATCTCGCAGGTTACCAATTGGTGCATTGCATGCATACACTGGTACCATTGAAACGCCGCACCAGTCATATAGAAAGCCTTGACGTTTAGCTTTTGTTCCGACGGTGTACTATGGTACAAGAAGAACCGCTCAATTTGAAACAACCAATCGATGACATTTTCTCCAGCAAAAAATGGAATCTCCGGCTTGGGTAAACGAATTTGGGAGGAGATTTGTGTCTCAAGTTGCGAGGCTAAGACTATGGGTAGGGTTTGGATGGATGGGTGAGAGAGAATTGTGGATGACGATGCAAACGAAGTTAGTGTAAGTAACAAAGGGGGATTCAAAAAAAAAAAAAAATGGTTTGTCGTTCTAGCCGAGCTAGGATTTGTTGCATTTCAGAGATAGTGTGCTGGGAAGTTAGTGTAAGTAACAAAGGGGGATTCAAAAAAAAAAAAAAAATGGTTTGTCGTTCTAGCCGAGCTAGGATTTGTTGCATTTCAGAGATAGTGTGCTGGACATTAGTGAAGGACCGTTGGAAGCGTTCTGTGATGGTCGAAATGGTATCGAACCGATCTGCATGTTGGTGGACAGTACCCACGACGTCCGTCAACTCTTGTGCCATGCTAGCGATGGACTCTTCGAGAGCCCTATATCTGGTCGTCATACCCTCCGTCATTGTCTCAATGAAAGCACCAAAATGTTGCTATCGTCCCAACAGTCCGGCTTCTGTAACAGCAACCAGCTTCCACAACCAAAAATTGACACAAGAAAATGATAGGAAATGGGAGTTTAGACAGAGGGAGACAAGGAGACAGAGGAGTCAGGGAAGAAGGAAGAGCAGGAAGAAGAAACAATCGAGATAAGCAGAGAAGATTCGAGAATAAGGTAAAAGTGGAAAATATCATTTGTACTCATTATACCAATGTCAGTCATTATATACGGGAAACAGTATTGGGTAAAACAATAAATGGGGAAACTTGTATCGGAACCGAATATGCTAACAGCAGTAACCAGAAACAAACAGAAAGCAAATGAGGGGAAAGTAATAAGCTAACTGCTCCCACGTGCACTAATTTATGCAAGTATACAAAATATGTGCAGATGTATGATATCTAATAGAAAATCTTAGAGAAAGTCACGAAATCGTCGGGGTGGGCACTTTTTCTCTGCCTCGGCTGATCAACGGGTGCGAGAATATTGTCGGCAATGAGACTGGTAACAAGTTATCAACCTCCTTTCATCAGCATGTAGCACTCAATAATAGTCTTGAACTAAGCTTGCATTTGGGTCCCCTTAGAACAAAGTAATTGCTATTCGATGGAGACTTCTCAACTAAAAGATAACATAGAAAAATACCCCTTTTTATAGTCGTGTCAAATGTGGGGGCAAACTACCTACAATAGTTTCCGCACCTTCCTGTCATGTGACAACTATTTTGCAGTAGTTGATCAAGAAAAAGGTAAGAGAATTTGTGTATCATCATACATCCATAATCCTCTCCACATTCCCCACCCCAGGCAGGCAAAAAAAACCACTAGCATATCTAATTCTGATGCATGATGTCAATAAAAACTGTGCCCACTGGATAAATTGATCCCATGTGCGTGCAGCTAACACAAGAACACCACCACCAAAATTAATTCTTACGCACAAACCTTACCTTTCCTTTCTTTTTTCTAAGACGAAGACCCACCTTCAAGCATTTGATATTGACGAGAATATAGAAAAATATCAGCATTGACAAATGAAGACCATGCAAATGCTGAAGTTATCTCGATCAATACATATTGATAAATGAGAGAAAAATTTCTACAACTGCAACGGAGAAACTTAAGCTCCGTCCAGGGCCAAGGGAAGGATATATAACTAAGCATACCTAATAGAATAAATCTAGCTACCTAAAACTTGCCAACTTGAATTAACTCTGTGACCTGTTAACCATGTTCCAATTAAGATTATACAACTCTTCAGCTACTCATAAATTCCACCAGTGCAGAAGGTCCACACAGGACAGTAAAAGGGCAGATAATGGAGCAACCTTACAATTGTTTTTAGGCTCGGTTCTCCAAAAGGAGGAGTCCTATAAGATGAAAATTCCACATTCTCATAATTTTCAGACAACAGAAAGCAATGACACAAGCTTAAAGCCAAACGAACCTTCAAGGTGCCACAACAAGAGCAAGGTGTCTCCATGTTTGAAACCATATCCTCGTCGTGGCAAATCCTGCACTCAACCAATTTCCCAGTAGACAATCCATCTGGCATGTTTAGCTTACGAGGGGAGAAATCGATTATAACACCTTCATCCAGCACGGTCGTTGTCCGCTTCTGCTGATTTCTGCTCTCAATTGCAGCTTGTAATGTTGATTCGGTGAGCAATCGATTAACCAGCAATGCAAAATGATCTCCCATCTTCAATCAGTACCAATAACTAGGAAAATTTACTGTATTTGACAGAACCAAAAGGGGCATTCAGAGCTTAATACACCTTGATAAGCTGCTCCACTTAGTTACAGTTCCTGCAATTGAACCAACTTATTCTAACTTGGTATTTCCACATAAGTAGTGGTAATCGAATGACGAGAAAAAAAAAATTATTATCGAGCAGGGAGCTGAACCCCTATAATGTATAAATAAAGATCAAAAAAGCAGGACGAAGAGCATTTAACAGTCCAATATACTGAAAAGGAAACATAGGAAAATAGTTAAGAAAAAAAAAAGGCTCAACGAAGAATTGGATGATGCAAGGTCAAAGAGTTGAATTAGTTAGGACGGATGAAGATTAAAGAACAATGAAAGATCATTTCGAATCATGCAGCCTGGTGAACAAATTGAATCTCATGATCCAAATTTTTGAAAAAAAATTAATAAATAGAAGTGGGTAAAATAAAAGTCGCTGAATCGAAAGTAGCATCCTTTACAGATGGCAAAAAGGTTGATAATATCATGCTAAAATTAGACATACGCCAGAGTCAAATTGGAAAAGCGACAAAAAGAACATTGTAAAAGCACAGAAAAGGCGAGTTCAGGAAAGGGAACTCATGGAACGAAAAAAATGAAATAACACAGATGCCAAAGGGGAAACCTTATCATCTGCAGGAAAATCAACAGAAACCATGAGATAAGAAGATGGGGACGATGTGTTACGGAGAGAAGAAAGGAAGACGAGACTTACGAGAAGGGGATCGTATAACTTGAAGGAAAGAACACGCTGTCTCTCTCTCTCTCCCTTCAAAGTTCTCTTTTTCCTGTCCCGCAAATTTTGCTTGCCGGCCTGAAGCAAGAGATAGAGTGTAGTTATTGTGGCAGAATCATTGCTCGAATTGATTTACAAGCCATGAAAGGGGGAAAGCATGCTCCGCAAAAGTTCTCTTTCAATTATATGTGTATGTATAGACCTCTCCCATCGTATTAGAAGTTTCTGGCAAGAGTTTATATGGATATTGTTAAGCATAGAAAATAGTATGCAACGATTCCGCCGGCCTACCACGAAACCCAGTCCGTCACGATTCTTTCTTCCATTTGACAAAAATTTCCTAATAAAATTGCTTGTTATTTATAGAGTACTAAATTATGAAAAAAAATAAAAAAAAAAAAAAATTGTGCAAGTTTTCCATTTGGGGTAGACGCTCCTCGATTTGAATTGACTAACAGTGCATGATAGTCATGGCCTTCTAAAGGAAGTATTACAAAATGCAGAAATAACTGAAAAAGAAAAAAGCTTAGAATGGAACAATAAATCCCGAAAACAATAATTAAAACTTGATTTGAGATCAGTGCACACCGAATGTAGCAAGTTTCGATATTTTTAGAAAATGATAATCTCTTATCATTTCAATAGAATAGAATAAGTTGAATTAGAAACTAATTTACTGATATAAAAAAAGGATCTTAGTATTAAATTGTGATTTATAGGTGAAATATTAACACAAAAATGTTTATTTACATTAATATTTATAGTCAAAGTGCTAGTAAAGAACGGTATCATTCTCCATGCATGAAGTCATCAATTTACCTACTAGTAAAGAACAGTTTGCTGCTTGGTGGTTTTGCTGGATTACTTGTTTTTACTGATATGAAATGCTGATAGACAGTTCGCGCAGTGTGTTTGCTGTCTTCGTGCGGTGAGATTTTCTGGACTTTTACTGAACTAAGTTGCTACCGGATGGGCGCTGACTACCTGCTGATTTCTTGGTTTCAGGTGGCCGTTTGAACGCTGAAGCTGCTTCAGCTTTGAAACTGGAACCATTCCGGTTGGGTTGTTGGCTAAAGGCCGGTTGGCGGATGGTATTTAGTCGATTTTTATTTCCTTGTGTAATTTTCTTTCATTTTCATGATTATTTCATGTTGTGCTTGAAGAATACCACAACGGCTATATTTTATCTCAAAATTGACAAGACGCTTGGAGTTATAATATAATTTTTGTGTATTTTTTTTTTAATCAAATTTTAATTACTCACAGAAAAAAAAAAAAAAATCTGTTCGTATGCCTAATTATCTCAATCAATTTACCTATGCCCATGCTCGCGTGGTTTTCATATTTAGATTGTAAAACTCCTTCCGAAGTTTGATTGGAATCTAATCTTCATTGATAATTAATATTGTTAAATTTGTTCACTTATATAATAAAAA
>JAODPA010140158.1:0-15933 GCA_025585075.1 Nepenthes mirabilis | reverse complement strand
GTTTAGTCGAAGTTACACAATGAGTAAAAAAAGAAGTGAAATAATTATATATATATATAAAGAAAATCGAATAGCCAATGGTAATGTGGCTAAAGATTGATCGCCAGAAACGAAAGTTTTCTTATTACGATTGTCCTCAACTGAGAAATAAAGATATTCGTCTTTTGATTACCCTGTGGTTTAGTAAGATGAAGAAATTTGTGTACTGTATATGATAATGGAGCTTTTGGGTCTATCCAAGCTGGACAACAAACAAAACACTTTTCCCTTTATCTTCAAAGGGTGCCTGTTATCACCCGTCTCTTTCTTCTCCGAATCTGGTTCCCTCTTTCTCAGTAAAAAAATTCCTCATTATCCCATCTGTACATCCACCATGGTTAGATATGTACGCTCTTTTGCTGCTTTTGTTGCTAGTATCTCCCACAAGGCGCTGTGGATTTTGTAGTTTCCCCTTATCTTTGACGGGTTAACTGATTCTATATTTTGGGTTCGTGGTAGATATTATTATAATTGAGAGCTCTGCTCATGGGATTTCGCTGTAATTGAGTGAGAGAACTAGTTTCAGAAGCTTGATCTGATAGTTCGGCTGCGAGATAGGAAGTTGAACAAAGAAAAGATGAAGAGAGGTAAAGATGGTGAGAAGGTTATGGGACCAATGTTTCCTAGGATTCATGTCAATGATGCTAATAAAGGAGGAGGGCCGCAGGTTCCTCCAAGGAACAAGATGGCGCTTTATGAGCAGTTTAGTATTCCTTCTCATCGGTATAACCCCGGTGTTTCGCGGATTAATCCCAATGGCAATAGTAATACGGATCCTACTGCCTCCACGAACCAGGTGAGCTAACGAATCTTTGTATGGTTTTCCTAATAATCATCCCTCTGCTGTTTCATGTTCTTTGGTAGTTCATGTTCTTAATGTTGATAATTCAATTTATGCATAGTCTGGTTCAATAGTTTTGGACGATTTTGAGTGTTTGCTTCTTACTGATTATGGCTGTTAACTTGTAGCTTAGTTAGTGCGACAAATGTTTGCTTCTAAGAATCTGACTATTAGGTACCAACTAAAATCTGACTATTCAATGTCCACTTAAAAAAGAACCAGTTACTCTTCTGCCGTCTTTAAAATCCTGTGGTTATTTTTCTTGTGTGAAAATGAGGTGGAAGACCCACGATGTTTGTGCTCCAGATTTTGGCTTTGGAGAATTAGTGATAATCCTAACTAATCTGTAACACCTCGGTCTTCTTTTCTTGGGCCGATTGTACTTATGATCAATAGAAATCACTAATTATAAAAATAATAGTGTAAATGATATCTTTTGAAGCAAAAAATTTGTATTGAAGTATAAACTAACTTCATAAAGATCTTGGGCTAGTTAAATCCAAGGAGCCGCCCATAGGATATTTTGATAATTTCCTAAGTTGCAGTAGATATTATTTTTAGTACATGATTTTGCTTATTAGAATTAATTGCGAATGTGTTAAACATATTTTGATATGATTATAAGTTAAAAATTAATTAATTCAATAAATTAAATTGTGAAAATTAGAAAAGGAAAAATCCATGTAACCCTAGTTGGCTCAAAACCCTAAAATGCCCCAAAACCCTAGCTATGATGTGTGCCCCTTTTCCTCCTCTTTCAGCTGCCTCCTTTGCATGATTTAGCTGCTTAACTTAAGAAATTATTCTCATTAGCTGCAACTTCTTATTTAGCCCGCCTCCCATTTAGTAAAGAAGTTAACCCTTTCTTTCCTTCTTATTTGGTGAGGAATGAGCTGGCCTTCTTGTGAGTTTTTTAACCTAATTCCTCCTCGTTATTTTCTGCCTCTTAGGGAGGAAAAGAATAGAGAAAATCAGCAGCCCCATCCTCCTTTCAGCTGTGAGAGAGAGAAGAGGAAAGATGAGAAAAATCATGTATTTGAAAAACCTAGTATCTACCTCACTTAACTTCGGAGCCTCTTTATTCTTTCAATCGTCTCACTTATGCCGCCACCTTGGAGAGTTAGAAGAATAAATTTTCATGCTAAGAAGGAATAAAGAGGAGAGTTTTCCATGGAGAAGAAAGAGAGGTAAAAAGAACATTGTGGTTTTTAAGTCTTGAAAGCTAGAGATTATTACACCTTTTTCCCTCCCTTGAGCCAAGCCACTATTTGAAGAAGAGAAAATACTTTCAAAGTGAAGATAAAGTTGTGCTTGTTGAGACTCTGGAGACTTGTCGTGCTTACTTTGATCGTTGAAAAATAAAAACTGATGCAAGTGAAAATTCTACTATTTTTTGGCAATATTTCTATTTCTTTTAATTGGATATTTTTTTATCAATTAAAGTTGGCTCTAATATATTAAATGGGATGCCTTATATCCATTTTAGAAATCTCCAATTCAGCCGTATTGAAAAAAATTCATCCATATGTTTAAAAATGATATCTTTGTAACTCAATTCTCATTTCATGTCAAAATCTTCATTTTTATGCATTTTATTATGATTTTCTGGAGTTTCTGTTCATGTTGATATCCATCCCATGATTCAGTTCCATGATGATCGAATGTACCTTAAATCAAGTTAGGAGAAATATATATTTAAGGTGTAAAATGATGAGATCCATGAAGTAATATATAAGTATGTAAAAGAGTATTACATTCTCCTTTGGCCGTGACCTTTTAGGATTACTTCAAGTGTCTTATGAAAATTTTTCATCCAAATCTTTTCAGATGTTATAAATCTATAAATCTTTTGATAAGTAGGCTAACTTATATATGTGGATCTAGAAAAGGGCGCAAGGATCTCTTTTGACCTTGGCATGAGTGTCTATTTTAAGGGTCTAAGGTCAATTTTGCATGCTTATAATTTTATATGTCATGGATGGCCGTGCCTTCTAATGTTGAAGTATCATATGATAGTAGATTTATAAAATTGGTAAAAACTCTCTTTTGGCCGTGGCCTTAGCATGCCAAATGGGAGTGTTAAAATGTTATGTTGCATGCTTATATGATTGTATGTTGAAAATCTACATATTCTCTATTGAATTGAATAGCCTGTGTTCATAGATCTAGAGAATTGATTAAAATGCCCTTGTGGTCGAGACCTTAGTGACAAGTACGGGAAAAATGTTAATTTTGCTATAAATTTAAATAGATAAGTTTGGATTATGTTTGACCTAGATGGTCGTGTGTCCATGGAATACAAAGATAAGACTAACTGTGTAAGTTATATATCAAATTTGTTAAATCTATGGTTGAGTAGTGATATGGCTAAGTGAAGTAGGGGTTAAGTATGACCTCTCTATGCACTTATACATAATTTGTATGATAGCATTTGGTAAAGTTATGATCTGCCTACTAATGGGTAGACTAAGTGTAGCAAAATAATATCCTCCTTGTAGTGAAATTTTAGAGGGTTGTTCGTGGGTCATAAGGATTATAATTAAGATGTTTAACTTGTATTGTTATGTTATAAGACGATCAAGTAGAAAATCCCAGGAATTTTGATAATCTAAGCTTATAATTTAAGGGATCGAACGTGTAGGGATCTTTTTATCCTTAGTGGCTGAATAGTAGGCCAAGTTCAAAAGAATTAGATGTTTTATTTAGTGCAAATGCATCCTAGCGGTATTTAAGGATGATCAGGGTTAGATAACCTTCAGTTGGTTTTTATATAGTAAAAGTCGGCCATGTAAGGAGTGAGGAGGTATTTTAGTATGAACATCTATGGTTAGCCGTTCCTTTTATTCGATAGATGTTCATGTTTCTTACTATTTTATTTCATTGTTTACTTTATGGTTAGATAGAGAATATTGTATGAAAATGTTACGATATTAAGGAGTATGAAACCTACAGAACCATAGTGTAGTCTACAATCGTTCAATATCTATTTCATGTCTGGTGAATTGAGGTCTATATTCTGTGAATGAATACTTATAGTCATATGATTATCGTATTGGATAGTGTTGAGGGGTATCACGGCGGGGTATACTAGGTTTGAAATGTTCAAAGAGTTGGGGATTCTTTGAGGTTAGCTCTTTTATAGAGAGTTAGGGATTCTCTTGGGCTACTACCTATATCGAGAGTTAGGAATTCTCGTATAGGATTCGGTTAAAACATTTGCACCCCCACGGTGGCAAGGTCTCGAGAAATCATGGATTTGGTCGTATGTTAAACTTACGAGTATCGGTTACCTCGTGGTAATTACCTAACTGTTTGGGGTGTGAATATGCGACTTTTGGTTCATAGTGATAGAATAAGATTTGAGAAGATTATTGTGATATCTCGTATTATTAAGACTTCTATTGAGATATGTTCGATGGAACCTATACTATTATTAAGATTTAGATTTAGTGGAATCTCTGTTGCATTCGTGTTGTTCGGATTCAGTGGAACCCATCGATTTGGTCCTCTTCATAGATGTTCTTGAGTTGTGGTTGTAACATGTGGTAGAGTCTTGAATGGAATGTTGTTGAGTCATCTATCCTTATTATTGTTTTTGCATGTTTTGGTATTATATGTCCAGGATGATTATTGTTTATGTTATATTATTGATTATATCACTTGTTGAGCATTTGGCTTGCCATTGCATTTTTTGGGTTTTAGATTAGTGTTGAATGGATAAAGCTAGCTGGTGATCAAGTTTAGTTGGGTTGCTCACTTGATGAGGATCTCGGATCTTAGATAACTTATTTGCTTTTGTAGATATTGCTAGTTTTGAGAGATTGTTCTTGGGGGTCGTATCTCCATTATTGATGGTAATGTGTGATAGACTTTATTGTTTTACGATTGTTTTGCAATGGATATTTATGATTATTGTTGATATTTTATTTATAAGGTTATTTATGATAATGATTTATATGATTTTAGAAGAGTGTGACAGTTCGGGTCAGCGGTTGTTGACTGGATCTAAGTTGCCACATAAACAATGGCTCAGGCAATGGCTAAAGCCTTGGCCAAACTGGAGTGACCATAGTGGAGAAATGAAAATGAATGATCTGTTCACTCACCATTGAGAAAAAAATAATCAGGCCTTCAAAGTTTGGTGACACGGGGGTTGGGAGGGAAAGCAGCATGTGAGTTTTTTTGGTGGGTGTTTCATATTTGATTGAGATTTGAGAAAATGTGTTCCATTACTCCTTGTTTCCCATGGCAGTTTGACTAGAGTCTTCTGTCCAATTGATGAGTCAAGAAGGATTTTGAGGGCAATCTGTAATTTCTCTAATAACTATCATCAAATTGTTGCCAAGGTTTGCTAGAATTTCTGGTGATATGCTAAAATCATCAAAATCCAACATCATTATTTTTTCTAGGTCGTGTTGATTTGCTGTAGACATTAGGTATTTGTTGAGAGGCTTTTATAACTTAAAAAGATTCCTTTTTCAAAAGAAAGTGTTAAAACATGAAGTTTTAAAAAATCGTAGACAGGGTGGCTGTTGTTTGGAAGTTGGAAGATTGGAGAGGAAAGGGGTCATCAATGCGATAACTTTCTCCAGTATACATTATCCCATTTGCATAAGACATTACTGCCATCTACCTTGCATCGTTAATCAATATACAAAAGTATCAGATGATTCTTACCTGGGATTGGAGCTGTGGAAGACACTAGTACCTGCATTGTTTTGTTAATCAAAACAAGGGAGATGAGCTACTTGTCAAGGAGAAGAGAATTACGGTAGCTGGGCTCATGGGAAGATTTTGCCAGAGCTACTGGAGTTTTAAGTAATTGCAGTTAACCTGTTTTTATGCCCACCTTTTCTTCTGGATGGTGGGATTGACCCCTGGTCATTGAATAGCTTCTTCCTTGCTATACTGCAGATAGAGAACATAGTCATTGATGCCATTGCACTTTGTGTCGTCATCTGTGTAAGGTGAAGAGAAAACACTTGTGGGGTTAGAATTGCTGTTTAACTCAAGCTTGGTTGTCATGAATACCTTTTGCTTTCGAACAAAAGGGTTGTAGAGCTGAAACTGATGCCATGTTATGGAATATGCCGCACCCCTGCAACAAAAAGTACGGTTCTGAACTGTAGAGTGGTGAAGTCTCATGTCTATGGAACACTTTCGTGTAAATATGAGCCATCACCAGTATCTTGGCAAAAATATTGTTGCTTATCTTAATAATTTAACTGAAAAAGAAATGTAAATGTCATGACCGGATGGTTTTCTTCTTTCTAGAAAAATATTTTTTATCATTCTTACAAATATGGCATGACAAGTTGTATAATGGAGAGGTTGACGGTCTCAGTACACTTTATCAGCCCCTCTTCTTTACTTGGAGTTGTTCAGTGTGTTTAAACCATGTTCACCTGGTACACTAGTAGGTAAACCATTACCAAATGAACATTTCTGAAGGTCATATCCTGAGGAAGAATCTTTCTTGGTTGGGCTTTTGAACTTCTTATTGGAGTGGATGGTTGGCTGCTTTTTTGCTTCATAGATACCATGGCTCCACATCCATTTGAGTTAGTCCCATATAAATCCTTTCATGTTGGTTTTTAATTAAAGAATCATGGAAAAGTTTCCATAGAATTTGGGTTTTGTTTCAGTTGGTACAACAGATTTTGCGGTTGTTCCCTTGGGGATTTGTAAGGGAGGTTACAATTCTTGTGCTTCTGGTGAGACAAGTCCTGAGATCAAATCAAATCAGAATTGTAATGCAGCACTTCTTCAGGTTGTTAAATACTTGAGCTTCTATTTTCATACAGGGAGGGGTGTCTGTCCATGGGGAGCAATGGGGTCATTTTGGTGACATTGGGGGAGACGACGGGTTTGATGGTGTGAACTTGGTGCACTTTAGTGGTGGTCATGAAAGTTGCGTTGAGTCATGGAAGGTAATTGGTCAAGGGGGAGGTTATTGAGGTCATTTGGTGATTGCTGCAGTCATTGTAGCAGTCCTGCAAATTCTTCAGTGTCAGAGTTGGCTTGGAAGCTTGAGTTTCTCGATTAGGGCTATGGAGAATTGTGTTGTGTCTTGGAATAGTCATTGCATGTTGATGTGATCTGAAATGAGTGAGATGAATGGTTTTGAACGGTCAGTTTTTATTGACATTGTTGTTTAGTTGAAGTGCTTTTGTAGAATGTTCTGACAAAGGTGCTGTGTTTTATGAGTGGCCTTGTCTTAAACATGGGATCCATCCCATGGTCTTTTACCGAGAATGAGCCAATTTTATCTTATTTTTGTCCCATCTCCAATGTTGGGTTTTCAACCAATGCCCTCAAGTTCCTATTAGGATGAGTGATTCTCCATGCTTGAAGAGGGATGATGGTTTTGCGTGTTGGATTCTGTGGTACAATTTTGAGGTGATGATTAATCATTGTCACTGGTATGTTAAGGGTGATTGCAAGGGTGTTTAAATCTTGAATGAATTTAGTCCTCGGCAGTCGAAGCAGTACATTAGTTTTAGTTCCTCCTTGGATTTGTAAATGAAGTTGAGGAGATGTGAGGGGGGGGGGGGAGAGATCACGAGTTGCTCCTTTGTGGTTTCTTTTGCTGATGGGATTGGGATGAGAAGTAGCGTAGGTGAGGAAACCATCATTGATAGCACGAGTATTGTTGGGTGTGGTTGTTATTTGAACTCTGGGAGGAATTTGGAAATTGAAGCAATTGCAAGGTGTTGCTGGTTTAAATTTGATCCTCTGTAACAAAGCATGTTGCTTCTGTCATGGGTTTAGATGGTTGATGGAAGCAAGTTTATTAGAGGGTGATACAATGTAATTGTGCTGATAGGTGATATGACCTTTCTTTTTGTTGTAGGGTGATTACACTGATGCAAATTTTCAAGAAAAAGGCATCTGTGATTCTGTTAGATGATGGATTTTAATTAATATTTGGGATCATCGCTCAACCAGATGGGAAGCAAATTTATGATTTTATTTCAAGAGATTAATTGGTAGGTTGGAGGAGTTTAAGATGCAAAAAGGATAAGGGTAAGAAGGCCAAAAGTGGAAGAAGGATACAGGACTCAAATCTCTTTGGAAATTAAGTGGGTATTTGTTTTTCATTTTGAGAAGTGATTTTGAGAAAATTCATAATGTGTAGTAGCCTATGTAGTTCCGCAAAAAGCATATTTTGAGAAAGTTGTGGATTGAAACTTCTTTGAAAAAAAAAAATTTATAGCGACCTATGGATAGTCTCAATGAGCTTAATAGAAGTTTTTTCGGAAGATCCAATTTGTAGCTTTCCTTTTTCAATATAAATGTTTGAAAAGCAATGTCAATCATTCATTAAGGACTGGTTGATATTCAGCAAAATACAGTTAGTCAAATTTCTAGAATTTTATTGAACAAGGTAGGTTTGGAAAAAAAAAAGTTTTGCTGCTGTACATGGTTTTTTTGAGTCAAAAAAAGATATTGCTGCTAGTTAATTCCTGAAAGTAGCCGAAGTTCCTTCATATGAAATTTAATGAGTCCTGCACGTATCCATTAAGCCCCTTGATTAAAATGGCCTCATTTGATTGAGACTGCCCACAGTATAGGGAAGTTTTACTTCCCAAAAACTTGTTGGCTAGTTTTCCCATTGAATTAGATTTTGCTGTATTTGTTTCATATGCATACCTTTTCAAGATTATGCTAACGTTTTTTTTGTTTCTACCCATATTTCCAAGGTTGTATGGCATAAAGAAAACAATGCCCCTACTGTGAAAATGAATATGGTACAAAAGAAAAATGTGTTTTCGGTATGCTGCTTTGTTAGTTCCTCTCTCTCCAACTAAAGGAAGTTGGCACAAATACAGTGGGGAGGGTTGACAGGTAACTCCTAACTTTTGAACTAAGGAAGTTCAATGTCAAAGGTCAAAGTGGGGAGCAGGCAACTTCATTTTGTCAAATTCCACCTTCCAAACTAATAATGTCAGATCCTTCAAATTCTCTATTCCTACTTTTAAACCTTACCGCCAAAGAAGCACGTCTGCATTTCTTCCAAACTTATTGTGAGAATGCCTGCACTTATTTATTGTACCTTTAGCTTCTTTTGGATGAATAAGATTAGCAATTATGGGTGTTCTGTGACAAATGCATGTGTTTGGAGAAACTGCTTTCTCAAGAGTACTTTTCCCAAACCTAGAGATTCATATTGGTATGTGAGAGCGGGCTGATGGGTTTAAATGCCTTGTTTAGGAATCAGGAGCTTCCAGGTAGAGAACAAAGGGGATGGGAAGGATAGGAGAATGGAATGAAACCACCTTCTTCAGGGTTTCAATTTTGGGGGCTGTTGGTGTTTGTACATGGTGGAGAAGTTGAGCGTGGGGGTAATGTGGATGGGCCATCCATCTCCATCCACTTCCATTCCCCTTCAGAAAAACAGGCTCCTAAACTAGACTAAACAATGCCCTCCTTCCCTTCCCCTCCTTTCTTACAAATCAAATAAAATGTAAAATAGGAATATATTTGTGTTAAATGAGCATCATGGATGAGTTATACCTGATTTGAGGTACTTGTTTCTTATTGCCTCTCCATGGTCAGCCTTAAGATTTATCAAAACGATGATATGCATAGTTTTTCTTTGTTTTTATGCCTCCCCTACAAATACCACTTTGTACTTTATTGGAACCTAGTAAACATATGGTTTTCTATGGAAAATGTTGAAAAGTTTGTGTGCAAATTTTGGGAAAGACCAGAAAAGTAAACAGTAGAACTTGGAGAACTCTATGGATAAAAAAAACCTTTTGAATTTTTTACTTATGGTACATTGGTGGAAGTTTCATTTTCTTTTGAATGATTTTGTGCAATATATGTGACATGTTTAATGTCATTTGGATCTGAAGATATCATTCCCTCATTTAGTGGCTGCAGGGCATGACCCGTGAAAGAAGTAGGTACTTTCCACTTTACCAGCCTCCATTAGCACCAACTCATCTGGCTAGTGAGTTCCCAATTCATCATCGTGATGTGGGCAATGTGAGTACTCCAGTAGCACAAGATGAGTGGAGAAAAAAGCTGGCAGATGAGGAAGATTTTATGGTTCCCATCTTTTGTGAGTACTCAAGGCAAGATGTAAGAAAGCAAGATGAAAATAATTCAAGTGAATTTGTGTCAAATGTGAACTGCGCTGTGAAAGATTCCTCAGATCTACTAGCAAGAGACATGGCTGATGGACCCTCGCAAAAAGACATTTCTACAAGTCAAGAACATCAAGCAAAGAATACAGTAAGCAGATTAGGAGATACCAATGCATGCTTATGGCAGGAGCATGAATCTATCTCACCTGCAATGGGCACTACTTGTGGTGATGGTGTTTCTAACATTTCATCAAAGGATACAGAAGAGGGAGTTGCTTTGAGGATGGACCTCGATTCTCATATAGGACCAGGTAATGGAGGGCCTAATGAGATCAACAATGGTAGTCAAAGTCTGAGAGATGATAATCATGTTTCCTTGCAAAGAGAAAACGTGGACAGAGGCGATGATGTATCAGAGATCTCCATGGTGGATTCTCCATCGGGCTTGGACATTTCTCCAGATGATGTAGTGGGTATAATAGGCCTGAAGCATTTTTGGAAAGCTAGAAGAGCTATTGTCAAGTAAGTTTTATGTTGTTGATAGCTACTTTACTGCATCTTTAGGTGGGTTCTTCTATGGTTTGTGCTTTTTTACATGAGATATTATATCTGATTAATTTTTTCAGTATGCTAAGAAGCAATATCTATTTCTTGTAAGATGCAAATTGCCTCAGAAAATATTTACTCAGAAGGGGGAAAAAAGAGGACCACTTCATGTGCATTCTTCAAAATATATATTTTTATTTGATAAAAGGAACAAAGAGGTTCATAAGTAAATATAGCTCTTGAATTACACACTCATTGGAGAGCTTAACATTGCCAATGGACACACTGATACATTTGTCAATTTACCAGAAAAAGACGAAATGAACACCCTGCATTCTGAAATTAATGAAGTTCAATTCAAACCCTCTCCTGTTTTAGACTTCCTTAGACTAACATGATGCTTGTTTATCCTTATTTTAGATTCCTGCAGATGCACCAAGAAATCTTTATGAGCTATTATTGTTATTATACCTGCAGATGCACCAAGAGATCTTCTGTTGTGTTAGTCACATAATAAAATGATGTTATAATGTTGAACCACTAGACCCTCCTTCAGATGTTGGATGGGCAGCTTGTGGAGTAGATGGAAATTGTAAGACATAGATAAAACCTGTCCTGTGTGTCTGTTGATACACATCTAGTTACAGTTGTCGAATGTGGATTGTACATTTTTTATTCTTCCTTTCCCTTTTGGGAGAACTTATATTTATGGTTATGGTAGACACTTGGTAAATCTTTAGTGTTGTTTAGAAAGATGCGGCAGTTTTCTGCCTATAGGATCATTATTGTGTATTTACTGCTGAAAGATCCATTAGAATGTTGGATGAAATATTAACGTGTGGATGTCTGAATTTTTTTTCTATGGTAATAAAAAAAAACTATTGTAAATTTTGCTTCGAGCATGGTGGCATTTGTGTGTTTTCATATCACCATTCATTGTGGGATTGCATCTAGAAGGATGATCTCTGACGACGCATTGGATTTTGAGCAGGCCTGGCGACATTGATCATCTATTGACTTATTGCCCTTTGCCTTCGTCTTTGGATTTTTTCTTTTGTAAATGTTACTTTCCTTGGAATTGACTGGGAAACCACTACGATATGGTTAGGTAAGTCCTCCATCATGGTGCTTGTGGGTGTTCATGGAAGGGTGACTAGTTCTGGTGATCAACTTTGCAAGATATTTACGGGTTGATGTAGTCTAACTTATTGAGATTTTTTGACTGACTATTTTTGGATGTCCTGCTTTCATAAATGATTTTCAGGGTTTGTGTTTGCCAGTCCTTGCTAAGCAGATGTTTCATCATTGATTTTTAATGCTTGTAAAAGCAGAAAGAATAAATTGTAGACGTGCCGGGCAATTGTGATAGAATTGTTTCACAGCAAAAAGAAAGTTATAAATTGGAAACAGGAGATTTGCATGAACCTCTGGCACTCATTGACAACTTTGTGCCTAGTCATTGTTGTGACTGATATTGCATTGGGTTTAATTATGCCCCCCCAAAATGATTCTACCTAGTGTTTGATTATGCATTTTATGTGATTAAGCTTGGACTCTGCCGAAAGTAGGTAAGTACTATGAAAACCTCAACTTTGTTAAATTTTTATTGCTGTATTCTCAACCTAAACTCATCTTACCCTTTACAGTCAACAAAGAGTGTTTGCAGTTCAAGTATTTGAGTTGCATCGATTGATAAAGGTGAGCCTCTTTGTAGCCCATTTTAGTGGAATTATGATGATGTGATTTATGAAATCTTTTGGCTACAAGTTATGTGGTACTGGATTATTTTAGCTGGATAAACCAAAGCAACCAACAAATGATCTATCACTTTTTTTTCAAAGCTCATATCATGGAATGAAATACTTGCATTAAGCATGCAGATTCCTTTAGTTTCTAGTACCATATAATTCTAATGACAAAATTGCGATACATTACTATATCGGCGATATATTGGTTGATATTTAAAATACCAACCGATATACCACAAATTCATTTTGTTTTGTTTCACAAAAAAAAAAAAGGAAAAGAAAAGAAGTGTCCGATACCGATACGTGTCGAAAGTCGATACCCAATGGCCGCAACTGTTATTAATTCCAATACCGATAATTTCATCCTTAGCTCACATTGTGAAGCCGGAGTTAAATCTTGATGTTTGTTGCAGGTACAAAAACTGATTACAGGATTACCACATCTACCACTTGATGGTAGCTCTTACGTAGGCAAAGCTTCTTTAACAGGCTCTTCAGCAATCATATTTTCTCCAGACAATGCTGTAAATGCACTTGTGCACACTACTGAGAAGAAAGATGATTCCCCAAAAGATAGTGATAAGATGGAATGCTCCACAGAAAATGCAGTTGGGAAAGCACTTATTTCTTCTTCACAGAATTCTACTCGGTTTTCAGACTATTGCCCGTTATATGGAAACTCATCATCGGTGCCAGTAATTGCTGATACAAAAATGACCCCTTGGTGTTTCCCTCAACCAGCTGGATATCAGTGGTTGGTCCCAGTGATGTCTCCATCTGAAGGACTTATATACAAGCCATATTCCAGGCCAGGATTCTTGGGCCCGGTTGGAGTTTGTGGGCCTTTTGGCCTGAATACTTCATTTGGTAATTTCTTCAATCCAGCTTACAGCTTTCCAGCTCCTCATTATCATGAAGGCATTGGAGTCCCACCTAGTGTTTTCAATGGGCAAGGCTGTTTCCCTGCATATGGCATGCCAGTAATGAATTCAGCCATCTCAGGGTTGGGCATGGAGCAAATGAACCGGGTTTCCAGATCCAATCCAAATGCTCAAATGGGTCAAAACCAGACCTCATGTAACATGCCTACTCTAAAGAAGTCAGCATCTAGAGAGAGTGAGTTGCAAGACAGCAGTGCTAGTAATCCTGTTGGGCAAGCGCAAGGTGTTGGGGTGGGTCTGATTGCTGGAGGAGGAGATGCACTTCCTCTTTTCTCTGCAGCACCAAGTACCCAGGCTTCTGAGGAAGCTCCTCAATCTCCTGAGCTTGATCAGCCAAGCAGAGTGATTAGAGTCGTGCCTCGTAATCCCAGATCTGCAACTGAATCAGCAACTCGCATTTTGCAGTCTATACAAGAAGAGAGAAAGCATCATGACTTTCATTAGTTCATGCTAACTGGTGGTGATGATTTTGCCATTTTCACTGGATCTGAGGTGTCCTACTCTGTGAAAAGCTTTTCTTTTCTGACCAGAATTGATGGTAGACTTGACATGATGACAGGCTACTCATATGTACATATAATATTTTATGCTAGGTTGTGGCAATTTATGTTGAATGTAAGGATTTTGGGTCAATTTATGTTTATTTCTCATAAAGTGTGTTAAAAGCTGATTTTGATCTCTCCTTCGGGGGTTAATTTTCATCCTCCTTGTTTCTTTATATCTGTGCCTTGGAGGACTGCTTGTCTTCACCTTCTTGTAACATTTAGCAAAATCTTTTAGCACTTCCTTCTAGAGGCTATTCTCCCATTATCTGCATTCAAGCCTGAGATATTGTGTGCAATGAATTCTAATGTATCAAGCTGAGCATGATCCCTTTTTCCATTGGAAAAGAAATATGAAAGAGCAATTCTAGGGTGTTAAATGGTTTTGGATATAGGTATATTATAGATTTCCATATTCTATGTCAATGCTTTGCTTGTGCCTTCTGACCCTGCGTGGACATCTGCATTATCCAAATGTTGAAACTACTACGTTGCTGAATACTTATGTGGAACTGTTACTGTTATTTGAAGCTTAGCACATACATCTTAAGAAAGTCATATTTGTTAGTTTTAAGGTTGGCAAGTACATCTTATGGTCTGTTTCAACCCTTCCCTGTAATGTTGTTATCACACAATCAATCCATTTATAAAATCTTTAACTACCAACATCTTACCAAACAGATCTTTTACAGTGTTGGAATGATGTGTTTGGCCTGACTGAATTAAAGCCATGTAAGATAGGAATTTTCATAACAGACGGGGCTTGGCTTCTTAAACCCCCAGATTAAACTTCAGAATGCTTTATGGTTGAAGTTCAAATTTGAAGTTTCCCTGTATAGATTAGTAAACAAGGTGAAACTCATTTTAACAAAAAACTTGTACGTGAACTTCTACCGGGACAAAGAAGATAGTATTATCGCATTCCAGATTTCAAAAACAGGACCTTTCATCTCCTGCTGTGATAATACGGAAACCTAGAGTTTAGCAGCAAAACATGAGTACTTATTTCCTGATCTCGTGCCCATTACCAGCGTGAAGCCCCCCAAAATACATACTTGCTCATATTTGAATCCCTCAACATAGTATAAAACTCGTATAGCTAAATGATATGTCTGCAAGATACCATAAAGACCTTTTGCAAGTTCTCTACTCCCATCTAAGTGGCAGTATGAGGGCATTTTCTCAACCCACTTTGGCTGTAAACCTCTCCTCCACATTCAGCAAGGTCGGAACTGTACCTCATTTTTTGGCTGAACAGTTCCGGAAAGTATCCCACATTTATGTCAACCTTGAGTTGCAGCCACCGGGTACTGATTTTCTTGTCCTGTGTATTGAAGGAAGATTGTTAGCAAGAATTTCCGTAATCAATAAGCAAATGGACTAGCTCCACAGCTGGCATCCATGCACACAAAAATCTAAAAGTCTGTGTTTGATTAAAGGGTAGGGTAGCCAAGAGAATGAGACTTGTAAATCCCGGAATCTAGGGAGGGTCGGATGATGGCAGTTGGGAGTCCACATGTAAGATAGGCTATTCCGGTGACATGGCCCACAACTTCCACATCACGGCGAGGCCTAATTTATGCCTACTGCACTGGCGACATGGTGTTACCTCGACAAATTCTTACATACATCTCAGAGTACTAAGATGTGCGTGTTCTCTGGCAAGCATAACACTGTATAGATAGAAGGTAATTTCATTGGGTTTGAATAAAATCAGTCGGATGTAGAAGATAGTGCTGCATCAGGCAATATCTCTTTGCTGGTCTGAACAAATCCAGAGCATATTATGCAGAAACCGGCCTATCAGTGGTAATGAATCAACTTGAAGCAACAAATCCAGAAAGAAAATTGGAACTATGTAAACACCTGCACCAGGCTAAGAATCTAAGTGACAGGGGAAATCTTACTGAGTCTAGTTGTCACCATAATTTTTTAGGTACACATACAGAAGATTAAGAGATAAAATGAACAAAGTTTCTAAAAATGAAAAAGAAAAAAAGAGAAAACAATGATTAAAAAATTTAAAGCATTAGCTATGTTTTACTTCCCATCCTCATTAAAAAATTTCTCGGCATCAAATATTAGTACAAAATGCAATAAAAATAATTTCTAGAGTTAGCCTTCCTAGGAAATATAAATGATTTATGCCCACTAATCTAAAAGGTGACGATTATAAAAAGA
>JAODPA010140147.1:3648-15934 GCA_025585075.1 Nepenthes mirabilis | reverse complement strand
TATAAAATATGGATAAAATTAGAATGTGTGCTATAACTTTAGCTGGTTTAGTGTGGCTTTGAATGCTCCATGAATTCGAGCCTCTTCACTAATTTTTTACTTGTACAAATTTATTTATTGTATTAGCAAAATTATAATGTTGATAGGTTTTAATCTATAAGGTGGAAGGTTTGAGTCTTTTCAATTTTTTCACATTAAAAAAAATTATTACATAAAAATATTTCTTATAATTAATGTCTGCCCTACAATCATACTTCAAATAAAATTTGCTAAATCAACTTAGTTATTTCCTTAAACTAACTCATATTGAGACCGTTCAGTGGCCAAGCCAATTTTTAAAACTAGAAGAAGATTTTTTGCCCTTCTCGAAATAGTACTAAACAACAATTGTATAACATTGCTAGAATGCAAATGCAAGCACATGGCCATACAATCTCCATTGATTCCTCTTCTTCGCCGCCATCTCTACCGCTTGTTGGAAGCTTGAAACATGGCAAACTTTATTTGGCGCATCAATTTCAATAGCCATAGAGGAGTTTTTGCAACGAAAATATAGTATCCAACAATTGAGCCAATTACCAGTCCATATCCATACCCCATTAAAATGATTTTTCATTCATCTAAATCTGTAGATGAGGGATCATTTTCGGTAAGAGGTGGTTGGGGTGGTAGAGAACTATCTTTCACACACTTCCTTGACAATGGAGCACCACACAACTTGATATTCTTAGGCATGAGCTATTTTGAAACGAATTGAATTGCTCACCACGGGGTATGGCCTCATTTAGTTTGATATCTGCGACAATAAAATATTCGAGAAAATAAAGATTTACTAATTCTTTGGGGATTTGTTCTGTAAGTTGATTGGAAGAAAGGTCTAGAGATTCAATCACATTCAAATTTCCAAGAGATGGTGGGATGTTGCCGTTGAATTTGTTGTGAGAGAGGTTAAGCCACCTATCCAAAACCAGTTCTCCAATCGACTTCGGTATCACCCCTCTAAATCTATTGCTGGAAAGGTCGATGGAAACTAAGGTGGTTGAGATTCCATTTAATTCGCGATCAATACCTTTGAAGGTAAGCGCAATCGAGTACTAAAGGGAGGTTTCTACCTGAGCAATTACCTTTGCGCCAAAAGCTTCTATGCTATAGTCTACATATTCGCCTATGTACTGCATTGCATCATCATTTTCATCATCCTACATCATAGCCTTAAAGGCCTTGAGGAGCCTACTTGGAAAGATACCCCTAAAGCTAATGTCAGAGAGATCGAGAATTTGCAGCTTTGAAAATGGCTGCTGCTCCTCTTGGGATGTTCTCAAGCGGCCATAGAAGTTGTTAGAACGTAAGATGAGAATTAGGATCCCCGGAAGAGCACCCAACCAGTCAAGGCACATGTCATTTAACTTGTTGTTTTCCAGATCAAGAAATTTGAGCTGTGTGCAATTGACCAAAGATCGTGGTAATCGCCCGTCCAATCAATTTTTGTCAAAAAGCCACAGGCTCAATGCTCGAGTAGTGCCCTAGGTGGTGCCTAAGGTGCCATTTCCCGAGAGGCTAGCGCCCCAGCAGTGCCTGATGCCGCACTTGAGCGCCAATTTGAGTATAAAAAGGAGAGCAGGTGTTGTGTAGGCCATTCTTGTGGGGGAAAAGAAGAGAGGAGAGATGAAGCAAGAGGAAAAAGATAGAGAAGGTACATTTCGGGTATTTCAGTGTATCCTTTTATCAGATCTGTTTGGTATAAGGTTGAGGTAAATATTTATAAGCCATATCTTTGGTTTGTTTTCATGTCTAATAATAGTTGCTTATGTTTTAAAAATTTTATTTACGTGCATGTTATTTTTATGAATCCTCTCTATTTCTTATAGACATGCATGCGATATTTACCAGTCAATTCATGGTTCTAAGGGCTTGTGATTTTTGAATGATTTTATTATTTTATATAAATTTTAAAAATATTTAAAATTATATATATTTCATATATCAATATGTTTAATGAAAAAGGACATGAAACCTGCATAGGCCCTACATTAGTCCACTTGCATGCTGTCGGTGATGACGTCACTACTTTTGTAATTTGTTATGTGATTTAATTCGATATGTGATATGTGATGCCTCTCCTGACGGAAAAATATGTATTATGTGACACCCTTTTTTACCGGCAGGAAAAAGCTTTGTTCATAGCCGACCTACCCATATGTGTTTTAATGTGAACTATTGTAAGATAATTGAATGAAAAACTAATTTATTCAAACATCCTAATATATGTATTAAATTTGAGGATAGTATGTAATACCGCGGGTGGCAAAATATGGTAAACTTGCTCCGTATCTATGGGAGACAGTGTTCATAGATAATTTAGACTGCTAGCCTAAATTGTAGTTGCTCTGACCTGAGGCTATTGAGAGTATGTGTAACCTTTCTTTAAATTGATCTTACGCTCCTTAATTCTCCAATTTCGTGCATACTTTGTATTTTTGTATAAATTTGTATCTATAGTCGATTTAATATTCACAAATTTGCCTATGGATAGGAATCTAGTTAGTCTCGTACATATGGATATGTACTATGCCTCAAAACATCTTTTAATTTATATGATTACATTCTAATCTTTATTTATTTATAGGTGATTTGGACCTGGACTTGATATGTATTCCACGTGGATTCGGATACAATTATGGATTATGCGATTTGATATCGGATTACGATTTGTTCAATATACGGATTATGATATCATATAGATTATTTGATTTCACTTTGAATCACTTTTATTCAGTATACGTCTCAATGATACCATATAATTTGATATATGATTTGAGTACAAGATTAACCTTAGACTTTCAATTGATTTCGAACCCTATGATTTGTTTATGAGATTTCTCCATCCATCTGATTGTGGACATATATATATATATACATATCATTTTCTATATATATTGATACTTGTTGAGTTTTATACTTAAGTTTTCAATTTTATCCATTTATACTAGTGGATTAGATACGTTTGTCGGAGTTCGGATGTGATCTGACACGACATTATTCACTTAGTGAGTATAGATGTTTGTGTTGCATGTGTTTCGGATCTCGAGGGTGTATTATGGATGTTGGATATGGCTAGATGACGGCGTTGGACTATGTACTAGACTATAAATTTATCATCTTATATAGATAAGTTGTTATCATTATTTGGCTATTTTCCTTACGATATTTGGATAGCAAGTTGCTTGTATATTGTTCGAATTAATATTCGATGAAATCCTATGTGGGTCATAATGTGTTAGGTCTATGTATGTCTAATTTCTCACACCCATTTGTGAAATTTATTATTTATTATTAAAATTATTTGAGAATTTAATTTTATGAATTAATATTATTAGACCTACTTTAGGCCGAGTACGTGACAATAATGGTGTTAGAGAAGAGTTATAATGGGAGATGTTATGGGTCAATTTTGAGTTGTTTGTGGGAAGGTAATTGATTAAATCTTTTGAATGATAGGTAATTTCTACAGAGGACAATAGAAATTTTGATTGAATCGGGAAGATGATCACTTGGCGATAATGGGTCGCATGAGCAACATCATGGATAGAATGATCCAGCTTGAATCGGGAAGATGATCACTTGGCGATAATGAGTCGCATGAACAACATCATGGATAGAATGATCTAACGATAGGATTATGATTTGGTTGCTATGAGGAGGATGGCCGAACAAGGTCAAGGCAAGACGCCCTTTGATCAGTTTAAAAGTGAGCACGTCCCGGAGTACTTTGGAGAGTTTAAGTCAATAAAGGCAAAAAATTGGTTTCAAAAGATAGGAAGGGTATTTGAAGTGATTTATTGCCTAGAGGAGGGTCAAGTTAAATTTGCTACTTATAAGTTGGAGGGCGAGGCTAGCCGATGGTTGGCCATCAGCACCACATTTTGGGATATGAGAATGAGGAAACTTTCTTGGGACATTTTTCAGGTGGCTTTTCTAAACAAGTTTTTCCCATCTAGCATCCAGAATATTAAGGAGGATTAATTTAATCGGCTGAGGTAAGGAAATAAGACAGTGGCCAAGTATGACACGTAATTTACATAGTAGTCTCGGTTTGCTCCACACATTACTGGAGATGAGGCCTTAAGAGCCCAAAAATTTCTACAAGGGATGAATGATATAATTAGAAAGCAGTTGGTACCCTTCTCTTTGAGGACATATGGTAAGGTGCTTGATCGGGCCCTACTGATTGAGTAGGAGCAGTTTTGAGAGAAATATTTTTAAAGGAGATCAAAGCACCGAGGTTAGTGTTCTTAGGGTAGAGGCTTTCACTCAATGTATAGAAGTTGTGATGATGGGAAGTCAACTAAAGCGAAGTCTTTTCCTCTAAAGTTTTTGTCTATGAGATCTGTATGTAAGCAATGTGGAAGGATTCATACTGGGCGAGTTTGCTTTTGACAGAGTGTGGCCTCTTTCAAGTGTGGCCAGGTGGGCGATCATGTGAGGGATTGTTAATCTCCGAGGCGAGAACATCCAGAAAGGAGGTCAGCAGCTTCCGACAACGCTTATGTTGCGACAACCCGCAATGCTAGAGCGAACCCATCAGTGGTGGAAGGTGCATTGTAAATTTTTTATTCTATGACTTATGGACTAATTAATTCCGGTGTTATTTATTCTTTTGTAGTCTCTAAATTTGTGTGTAATTTTTGTTTGCATCCTCAACGTTTGAAGAATTCTTTGATGGTATCAATTTCGGTGGGTAAATCATTGATGGCTAATATTGGGAAGGAAGCTGTAAGGTTTAAGTTTTCAAATTTCATGAAATCATGATTTATTGAGTTAATATAATTGATATTAAGGATATTAGATGTGAAAATTGGGTCGAAAGATCTAAAAATCGACTCGGGCAACTCGGCCTAGTGTTGGCCAGTGGCGTGCCCGAGGTGCAACCTAGGCGCAAATTCTAGAATCGTCGCGCCCGACCAGCACTCGATCCGTGCTCGAGAGGATATTCCAAAATGGCAGCGCTCAATGAGCGCCTGAGGAGCGCTTGAGCGTGATTTCCAAAACACCTGTGCCCGAATTGCGTTCGACCAGCGCCCGATCGCCGGAGTTGTTAAAATGCGCCACCTGCTCTTTTTCGCCATTTTTGCGTGACCCTTGCAGAGAGGAGAGAAAGAGGTGAAGGGGAAGAGAATAGAACTGACAAAAGGTTAAAGAGAGGCTTCGAGAGCTTGAATCCGGATGATTCAAATAAGAAAACTAGTAGATTAGGTTAGGGTAAGTGCATTCTAAATTTTTTTTCGATTGTTGTTGTTTACTCCCATTTATTTCGAGTATTATTATTCTAATACTCATCTTAGTTAGGATTTTAAAGTAAGAAGATAAAAAATGTACATATTTATTACTTCTCAATGTTTTTATAACAAGCTTTGTAAAAAACAACGTTTATTTATTTGTATCTCAAATATATAAGTTATGAAAATTTTCTCTCCATGTTTAAATGTTAAAAATCCTATTTCTATATAGTTGTGCTTCTAGTTTATGAGTTTCAAATTTGTTCCATGTTATTTATACATACTCAAAATATATTGCATATTTAATTTTTATATAGCATGCTCTTTTTACTATTTTGATATTTTATTTTATCTGTATTATTGATAGACTCTCATGACTAAGAAATGGTTATTGTAAAAATGTGTAAGCTTTATGAAAAAAAATTATAGAGGGATATTCTATAATTATAAACTATTCTCCAAAATGGTGAGAACTAAGGATGTATAAACTTAAGGAATTAAGAAGTTAAAAAATTGGACCAAAGAATGTTCATTAGATAGTATATTTCGACATATCTTAATATATTATGGTGAAAGATCGATATCTACTAAGGACCACTTTGTGGGTAAGGTCTTGTCTATAGGTTATATGTAGATAGTTTGCCTCTAGGTCTTGAATAGGAGGAGAAAGCTTTTGATTGTGTAGGAGTAAACACAATCTAGGCTTCGATCGACCGTTCCTTTAACTAGTAAGGCCTACTAGCTCTGATTTTCAATGCAAATAAGTTTTTAGCATGATTTAATGAGTAAAAAATGGAAAGAAATTGAAGGAATTTACAATGTACTATAAAAGTATTTCTTTTCTAATCATATTTTATGATTATTCATTTGTCTCTATTCCTTTTGATATGTACTGTTATATTTTAAATATAAAATATGCATATTTTTTAATATATTTATATGAATTGTTGAATATTTGCCTCACTCCCTTATCATTTTTACTAACCCTTCAGATAATAAGTACGAGTTTATATCCGATGAGTAGAAATGAAGGATCAGTGCCTAGTTTTTAGGGTTTGAGAATGTCGTATGATATATTTTAGACATTGTCTTTTGTATTTTTAGTACAATAGCTATTCTTTTGGGCTGAAGGGTTATATGTATGTATTATTTTATAATCAAAGAAGTAGACATATGTTTTAGTTGAAACTAGTATATATTGAACTATGAAATGCTTTTACAGGTTTGATGGCATTTGTAGGCATCTTTTCGATTTAGGTCCGACAAGGTAACATATTTCGATTTGTTGTTGGAGCCACAAGGTTATGGCATGTTGCGAATACTGTATATATATGAATGTTTATTTTGATGAATTTTTATATTATGATTTATATTTAGTTTGACGGACGTTAGGAAAGATGGTATTTTATAAATCGGGTCGGTCACATAAGCTATGGGATTGATTTCGGCTCTTCATGCAAGCCACTTGATGCAAGAAGGGTGCCAAGCTTATCTGGAATATGTAACCATATTTGGTAGTCAATCTGTGACCATTGAGAATATTCTAGTCATTTATGAGTTTGATAATGCATTTTTGAAAGATTTGCTTGGGCTGTCTCCTAATATGGGATTAAATTTGTTATTGATGTGATGTCAAGTTCAGCTCTTATATTAAGGGCTCCATATATAATGGTCTATTTGAGTTAAAGGAGTTGAAATAACAATTATAGAATTTGTTGGAGAAGGACTTTATTCAGCCTAGTGTGCCCCCATGGGGTGCTCCGATTTTTTTTGTAAAAAAAAAAAGATGGATCGATGAGATTATGCATGGATTATATGGAATTAAATAAGATCATAATCAAAAATAAATATCCTCTCCCAATAATAGATGAATTTTTCGATTAACTACAAGGAGCTCGAGTGTTTTCTTAGATTGATTTACTATCGGGGTATCATCAGTTGGGGATTAAGTCAGAGGATGTGCCTAAGACAACTTTTGGGACAAGATACGACAATTATGAGTTTCTGGTGTTGCCTTTTGGGTTAACAAATGTGCCGGTATCTTTTATGAATCCGATAATTTGAGTTTTTCAGCCATACTTAGATCAATTTATAGTGGTATTCATCGATGATATTATGATTTATTCAAAGAGTTTTGAGGAGTATAAGACCCATTTGAGGACTGTGCTACAGATTTTAAGGGAAATGTAACTATTTGCTAAATTGAGGAAATGTGAGTTTCGGTTGAAGAAAGTTTTATTTTTAGGTCATGTTATTTCTAATAGTAGCATATCTGTGGATCCAAAGAAAGAGGAAGTGGTGGCTAATTGATAGAGATCGATGAATGTCGTGAAGGTATGCAGTTTTGTGGGTTTGGTTGGGTATTACAAGAGGTTTGTTGAGAACTTTTTGAGGATTACAGTGCCTTCAACTTGATTGACATAGAAACAAACAATGTTTATTTTTATGATGATTGTGAGAATAGCTTCTGGGATTTGAAGAAGAGATTGACGACAGCACCAATATTGTCATTTCCTGATGAATTAGGATAATTTATTATATATTGTGACACTTCTTAGAGAGGTTTGGGTTGCATGTTAATACAGCGTAGTCGGGTAGTTAGGTCAAGGCAGTTAAAAGTTAATGAGCAGAATTATTCCACCCACTATAGGAATTAGCGGCTGTGATATTTGCCCTAAAGGTCTGGCGATATTATTTATATGGAGAGAAATTTATACTCATTCAGATCATAAAATTTCATGTACTATTTTCATAGAAGTAATTAAACATGCGGCGACGGAAGTAGATGGATTTATTGAAAGATTATGATTGTAAAATTCAGTATTATCCGGAGAGGCCTAATGTAGTCGTCGATACTCTGAGTTGGAAGTATTCAGATTTGGTAACTCATTTGATGATTAAGGAGTGGGAGATGTTGGATTGAATAAATAGCTATATTATTTAATTGCACATCCAAGGATCGAGGATGATATTATCGTATCTCTAAGTGCAACTAGTGATTTTTGAGAAAATTAATGAGACCCAGATGAATGACCTGTACTTATTGGAGATTACTAGAGACTTGAGTAATGAAGCATGAGCAGATTTTAATGTATAAGCTGATGGGATTCTTTATTTTTAGGATAGGATCTGTGTTTCGAATCTTGATGAGTTGAAGGAGAAAATTTTAAAGGTGGCACACAGATCAAAATACATAATTTATCCCGAAGTGAGCCAAATATATCAAGACATGAAGAAGAAGTTCTAGTGGAGAAATATGTGGTGAGAAATTGTGGTATTTGTGGCTAGGTGCATTGTATGCCAATAAGGCTAAGTATAAGAAGCCTCTAGGATTTTTGCATCTTCTATAGATTTTGTTTTCAGATTGCCTAGGATGATAAGGATTATGGATGCAGTTTGAATGATTGTGGATTGACTGACAAAGTCGGCTCATTTCTCATCGGTTCGGATAACATATTTAAGGAAAATGTTGGCCGGTTTGTATATTAATCACATTGTAAGGTTGCATGGTATTCTAACTTCGATAATTTCTAAACGTGACCAGAGGTCTGTATTGAAATTATAGGAGAGTTTGTATAAGGAATTGGGTACCAAGTTAAAATTTAGTACGGCGTTTCATTTGCAAACAGACATCCAACTTGAAAGGACTATTCAGATTCTAGAAGATATGTTGAGGGCAGGGGTTTTGGAAATGAAAAAAAATTGGAATAATTATTTGTCGCTTGTAGAATTTGCTTTCAATAATAGTCATCAATTGAGTATCAAAATGGCCCATTTTAAGGCTTTATGTAGACGAAAATATAGGTCTCTTATCACTTGGGAGGGAATCGGTGATCATAGACTTTGGGCTCCTTTTCATTTAAGATATGTCGAAAAAGATTAAAATTATTCGAGATCAACTGATTGTGGCTCAGAGTGGCCAAAAGAGTTATGCAGATAGAAGGAGGTCTAAATTGAGGTTTGATGTGGGCGACCATATATTTTTAAAAGTGCTCCTGAGGAAAGGAATCTCGAGATTTGGAGTGAAGGGAAAATTAATGCCGAAATTCATAGGACCATTTGAGGTGTTGCAGTGAGTCGGAGAGGTGGCTTATAGATTGGCTTTACATCCGGATTTGACGGATTGCCATGATATTTTTCACGTTTATATGTTGAAGAAATATGTATATGATCCTTCGCATGTGATTAAGTTTGAGTCAGTGTAAATTGATGAGAATTCATCGTATGTTGAGATTCCGATTGAAATTTTTGATCGGAAGGATCAAATATCGAGGAACAAAACAATTCCGTTGGTGAAAGTGTTATGGAGAAATCATTCGGTTGAGTAGGCGACTTGGGAGCGTAAAGATGAAATCCGGGAGAAATACTTATACCTGTTTGAAGATCGAGGTACGTAGATTTTACAAATGAAATTTCTATAAGGAGTGAGGAGTTGTAATACTTGGATTCCCATTTAAATTATTCTAATATTATTTATTATTTTGGGTAATATAAATATATTAAAATTAATTAGATATTGTGAAATTTTAAAGAAAATCGAATCAGTTGGTTGGTACCTAAATCGTGCCTGAGTGGCACCTAAATCATGGATTCCAGTAGGCTAGAACCTGAGGCTCATGCCCGAGGTCACATTTGAGCGCCAAAATCCATGGGTTTAGCACTTAAACAGCGCCCAAGGAAGCACCTGAGACACCATTTCCCGAGAGGCTAGCCTGAGTAGCACCTAATGTCGCACTTGAGGGCCAATTTGAGTATAAAAGGGGAGGAGGCACAAGGCAAGCCATTCACGTGGGAGAAAATAAGAGAGAAGAGAGAGCGGGAGGAAGAAGGGAGAGAAGGTAGAGTTCGGATATTTCAGTACAACCTTTTGTCAAATTTGTGAGGTATCAAATTGAGACAAGTATTTGAAGCTATATCTTTGGTCTGTTTTCTTGTCTGATAATTTTTGCTTGCGTTTTAACAATTTTATTTATATGCATGTTATTTTTATGTACCTCCTCTATTTCTTAAGGACATGCATGCAATATATATCGGTTGATTCGTGGTTTAAGGGTTTTGTGAATTTTTGAGGATTTTATTATTTTATAAAAATCTTGAAAATATTTGAAACTTTATATATTTGTATATTAGTATGTTTATATGAAAAATGACATAAAACCTGCATAGGCCATGCATTTATCCACATGCATGCTACCGGGGATGAAGGCACCACCTTTGTGATTCGTTGTGAGATTCGATTCGATATAGAATATGTAGAGTCTCTCCCGACGGGGAGACTGTATTCTCATCGAGGAAATATGGAATATGTGACTTCCTTTTTTGCCAGTAGGAAAAAGGTTTTATTTGTAGTTGACTTACCCCATATGTGTTCTGATGAGAACCATTGTAAAGTAATTAAACAAAAGATTAATATATTCGAACATTCTAATATATATATTAAATTTGAGGATTGTATCCAATATCGCTTGTGGCAAAATATAGTAAGTTCGTTTCGCATTTATGGGAGACAGTGTTCATTAATGGCCTAGTCTACTGGCCGAAACTGTAGTTGCTTTGATTTAAGATTATCGGGAGTATATATAACCTTTCTTCAAATTGGTCTTACAGTTTTTAGTTCTCCAATTTCGTCCATACTTTGTATTTCTGTATGGATTTGTATCTAGATTCAAATTGAAATTCGTAAATTTATCCATAGAAAAAAATCTGGTTAGTCTCATACCTATGGATATGTGATATGCCCTAGAGCATGTTTTGATTTATATGATTTCATTCTAATATTTATTTATGTGTGATTTGGATCCGGACTTGATATGTGTTCCACATGAATTCGAATACAATTGTGGATTATACGATTTGATATCGGATCACGATTTGTTCAGTTTACAGATTATGATATAATATAGATTATTTGATTTCACTCTGAATTTCTTTTGTTCAATACACGTTCCGATGAAACTATATGACTTAATATATGATCTGAGTATGAGACTACCTTTAGACTTTCAATTGATTTCGGACCCTATGATTTGTTTATAGGATTTTACCCTCCCTCTAATTGTGGACATATATATATTTATTATTTTCTATAGATACCGATACTTGTTGAGCTTTGGGCTCACATCTTCATTTTTGTCCATTTATATTAGTGGCTTGAATACACTTACAAGAGTTCAAACGTGATTTGACGTAGCATTATTTGCTTGGTGAGTATAGATGTTTGTGTTGCTTGTGTTTCGAATCTCAAGGGTGTATTATAAATGTTGGATATGGCTGGATGAGGGCCTTTGACCATGTATTGATACTATAAATTTATCATATTATATATATAAGTTGTTATTATTATTTGGCTATTTTCCTTACAATATTTGGGTAGCAAGTTGCTTGTATGTTGTTTAAAATTATATTCGACGAGATCCTGTGTGGATAATGATGTATTGGGTCTTATCTATATCTGATTTGTCACAACCAAATGTAAAATTTATTATTTATTATTGAAATTATTTAGGCATGTAATTTGGTGAATTAATATTACTAGACCAACTTTGGGATAGGTTCGTGATAAAAAAAATTACTCAAAAACAATTAGCAAATCACTAGAAAATATAGAAGATAGAAGAGAAGGCAAAGAAGAAGCAGCTTACTGTTGCAAGCCATTATTGTACTACTTTAAGTTCTAAGGGAGTAGTACAAATAGATAAGATTGCGGATAGTGTTTGTATAGGTAGAAGACATGCTGAACTGATGGTCTAGCAACATTTCCAAGAAAAATTTCACCCATCATTTTCAGGAACACTTGATTTTTAGCTTTTTTTATCATTTTCATGAAGTCATGTCCGTCAAAATAAATTTGCTTTTTTTTATGATTTTAGAATGATAAAAAAATTATAATATTTGGCAATCAAACAAATACGTAAATAGAAAAAAAATAAGCATTGTAAACATAATGCTATTAAAATTTATGTGTGGTACATAAAAAATAAAATAATAAATTATATTACTTGTAAACATTT